>CAUYRT010059990.1:0-12402 GCA_963574885.1 Lepilemur ruficaudatus
AACTATGATACATATTACATAAGGTCTTTTCAGTTTTTATACCATTCCCACTGAGATAAGCACAATACTCTGTAGCAAATACATGATTTTAAAAGACAAAATCAAACAAAAACACCTCAGTCAGAGATGCCTTGGCCTTAGTTGAGGGCTGGCCATGGACTAATCAGGTTGGAGCCTCAAAATACCCATGACACGCTTAAAAAAAAAACCTCTGGAAATTAAAACTCATCTTTCTCTGCTACATCCCTTTCAATGAAAGGATTTGTTCTGTAAAATCTGGATTCAGTCAAAAGGCCTCACTTAGGACCTAGAAGGCCACATGTGACCTTAAGGCCACAGGTTCCCCACCCATCTTTGAAATCACAACTTGACTTCACCTTTTCCTAAAAGATTTCCTTGCTCTCTTTCTCTGGATTTACCAGCCAGTTCCTCAGGGCAGCATGTGCTTTCAAATAATAATGTCTAATTCTGCCGGGCGCGGTGGCTCATGCCTGTAATCCTAGCACTCTGGGAGGCTGAGGCGGGCGGATAGCTCAAGGTCAGGAGTTCGAAACCAGCCTGACCAAGAGCGAGACCCGTCTCAACTAAAAATAGAAACAAATTAATCGGCCAATTAAAAAAAAATGTATAAAAAAAAAAAATTAGCCGGGCATGGTGGCGCATGCCTGTAGTCCCAGCTACTCAGGAGGCTGAGGCAGGAGGATCACTTGAGCCCAGGAGTGTGAGGTTGCTGTGAGCTAGGCTGACGCCATGGCACTCCAGCCCGGGCAACACAGTGAGACTCTGTATAAAAAAAAAAAAAAAAAAAAAACAGTAATGAAAGAAATCAAAGATTTAAATAAATGGAGAGATATACTCATATACTGCTTTCATAAACTGGAAGACTCAATATTGTTCAGATATCAGTTCTTCCCTGAAGATAACAATGGGGAAGTCAAACCCACAGACTCTAGTATGGGCAGACCCGAGTTCAATCCCAGATCCTCTACTTGCTGGTTGTGTGACCAAAGGTGACGATAGGTAACATAACATATTGAATGAAGCAGGATTCCAAGTGCTTTTTGTATTTAACTCATTTTATTCTTCCTATAACCTTACATGATCGATACTTTTATTAGTCCCATTGGACAGATGGCAAAACCAAGGCTTAGAGAAGTTAAATAAGTGGTGGCAGCAGAGGCACTCTGATTCCTGAGCCCACGCTTACCAATACCATGCTGTTCTGCCTGTCACTCAATGTCAAAACGCCTCTTGCCCCAGTTGCAAACTGGAAAAATACATCCTATCTCAAAGAGTTGTGGAGAGTTCATGCAATGGCACATCTAATGTGCTGAGCATGCAGCCTGGCACACGGTGAGTGCACAGTAAGCAGTTGCTATTGTTTAGGTGGTTGTGGTGGTGGTGGCGGCGTTTCTATTTTTATTATTAATGGACAATTCTGGTCGGCAGCTCAACAGCTCCAGTACCACCACAGGTGGACGCAGGAGTGTCCGCGTGGACTAGTTCCAGCTTCCAAAGCGCTGGAAACCTGAGCCACCCGCATGGAGCTCCCCGCCTGTCCAATTCCTGCCACAACAGAACTGCCAGCCCAGCTGTGGACATTTGCTGCCCTCTGCTGGCCACCAGCTTCAGAAGCGACAGCACGCTGGAGATTCTCAAAGTGAGCTTCTAGCAGGGCTGGACGATCTAGTGAGGGGAGAAGGGAGCTTAGCATCTTTTAGAACAACTTTTTTCCAAAATTCCAATTAGGGTACAAGCATTACAGAAATGGGTAGCAACTTTTAAAAAGGAATCTAGCCCCTCTCTCACCAGCCACCACAGCCCTGTCTTCGCTGTTCTGTGTTCTGTCAGTCTTTGTTCCCCAGGGTGCTCAGAAAATCTCAGCCTTGAAACAGAAAGAAAAGAGCTTTTCAAACTAGGTGTGCTCCCCGGGGCTCAAGGGCCAAGGCATCTCCCAAAGTGGCATTTTCTGCCAAATCTTAAATATCTAAAATATCCGAGATATTCATTCATTCATACATTCAAGAGGTCAACCACTATTTACTAAGCACTTACTATATTCCCAGCACTGTACTAAGTGTTTGGGATCCATCAATGAGCAAAACAGACAGACTCCATGCTTCCATGGAGTTTATTTTAGAGTGAGGGGAGAGACAGACAATAATCTATAAATAGAACAAATGAGTAAATTCTAGAGTGTGTTAGGGTTACTCGAGATGGAAAAGGAAATAGCTCAGAGCAGGATGAGCCGTATGCAGAGTACCCTTGGGGTAGGAGGGCAGGTTGCTATTTTAGAAAGAAGGGCCAGAGAGATGATGTTTGAGCAAAGACCCGCAGCAATGGAGCAAGCCGTGTGGGTGAGAGGAGAGCACTCGGGCAGAGGGAAAGCCAGTACCAAGGGCCCGAGTCAGGAGTGTGCCTGGTGCGTTCCAGAAGCAGCGTGGGGCCAGAGAGGTTATACAGGGACAGGCAGTGCAGGGCTCGCCGGCCAGCCATAGGACTCCGAATGAAATGCAGAGTCCCTGGGGTGTTTGAGCTGAGGCGTGAACGTGCCCCTGCTTGTGTTTCACAGGGACCGCTCTCCTGTGATGAGAATGGCTGCAGGGGCCAGGGCAAGCAGGGAGCCCCATGTCCCAAGCTTGTCTGTCCTATAACCAAATAAGGAAATAAATACATGGCTTTATATAGCTGTTTTCCTCCTGAGATTTAAAAAATAAGAAAAAATTCAAAACCATTAATATGGTCTAATTCTGAAATTAGAGGCTTTATATTGACTGACCGTCTGCTCTGACCCAGAGCAGCCACCGGAAACAGCAAAGCCACCAGGGACTCTGCCAACAGGAAGGTACATGGACAGAGTTCAGGAGAGTAAAGAGTCCCTTGAGTTCTCGGTGGGGAAGCCCATGGGAGGAAAGGTGTGGCAACCCAAGAGGCAGCTTTGCCCCTGGACAGGGGACCCAGCTGCGACGCACTGGGCAGGGTACAGTTGGTTCATCCAGCCCTGCCTCTTGCTCCAACCCTCACTTCTTTCATCTGGGGTCTCTGAATCATGCCTGAGTTTTGTGAAAGCCACAGAAGGGGCTAAAAAGACCCTTCAAGAACTGTGTCCCAGCACCAGCAGGTGCATTTGGATGCGTAACGGAAGTGTGGCCAGCAGAGGTGACGAGCAATGCCCAACTTGAATAGGCTGTGCAGGCAGCCACAAGGCCCCGCTCAGGACAGGCCACGTCAATGCGAAGCCTGTCAAGGCTGACTCAGGAGAGCAGGCCAGCCAGGAAGGACAGTGAGCTGGCCCGTGAGAGCTCAGGCAGACAATATAAAACCGGGGGGCAGACAGGCAGCTCTACAAACAGACAGGCAGGACTGGGGAAGGTGTCAGGGCTCTCTGATCTTTTCGCAAACCCAGGACATCTTCCTAGAAGCAGGGGCATGTTTGCACAGTAGAAAGAGCGGAAGGGAAGAAGAGAGTTTGTGAGCATCCAGTGTGGAGAAGAGAGAGCCGCCCCCCAAGCACCCAGCCTAGGCAACAGGCCCCATCTGCGGGTGAGGCTGAGGGTGAAGGATGAGGCCACTTTGAAAACCCCAGGACATGTAGTCTGTGGAGCAGATCCAGGGGGAGACTTAGGGGTGGCCTGAGGCTCCAGGTTGGGGTGAAGAGCCCCTGTCACCCAGCTAGCTCTTGAAGGCTTCCGGGAAGTAGTTTTTTTTTTTTTTTACATGATTCTTCTTTTTCTTTTCAATGATAAATTAATCCCACAGATGTTTATTAGGAGCTTCTTTTGTCCTTCTCTTATTAAACCCTGTATAACGGGGAAGAAGTCCCTTGGCAACCCCTCTCATCATGATATTTGAATTCATATTGCCGACACGAGGACCCTTAGCAATCTTCAGTGGCTTAGGGGAACTCGATTTACCTCAGAGTAGCAGGGCCAGACTTTGCCTGTGAATTTTTCATTCCTTCTGCTTCCAAGGTTTTGTAAGATGAACTGAAAGAGCACGGCCTCCGGCCTTCAAATCTCTGCTTCTGCTGACCACAGTATCTAAGCTTGGCCAAGTTCTTTCATCTCTTTCAGCTGCAGATTTCTTGCCTTTGGAACAGTATTTTTTGAGTATTTTGCCTGGCGTCCTGATTAATACCTTAGGAAGAAAATGCTCCTCTTGGGAGCATCTGAAACTACGGAGGGTCATGGGCTCTTGAGTGGACATTCCCAGCACTAGGCAGAGCCTTCAACAGGTGGGGGGGCAGGAGGGGACAGGACCAAAGGAGGTGGTGACAGCACCTAGGACAAGAGGGTGTGGAAGGGCGCAATGGGAGTTGCCTGGGAAGCCCCAGAGCAGGCATTTTACGAGACAACAAGGAGGAGAGATCATAGCCTCCCTCTGACTAGCTCACAAAGGCTTCCTGGAAAAGGGAGCTGTTCTGGGACATTCCAGAGCAAGGTGTGAAGTGGAGAGGTTGAGGAAGGGAGAAGGGTGTGATTATTCAAGGAACCAAGTGGGCGCAGGTGGGCAGTGGATGAGAACGAGATCAGCCCCTAAAGGGCCCTGACTCTCACGGCAGGGACTTGGGCTCCACTAAGCGGGTGGTTGGGGTAAGGGTAGAGACAGGCAGGGGGTACAAGGTCTCTGTCCCTTCCGTGGGTGAAGCCATAAGCAAAGGCCCAGGTCTCTCTGGAACAGCTGTGGCAGATTGACCTGGCCCATGAGTTCCTCACTGGTCCTGGACCGCCTGGCACCAGCCCCATGAAGAATCACCACTACCCTCCCCCTTACTTCGCCCTTAGCCCAGCTCCTCCAATCCAAAGTTCCACCTGGACAGGTGTCCTGAACAGCCCCACCAGCCCTGGGCTCAGCTTTGCCATTGCAAACCTCACCCAGCACCCGGGCACACCCATGTCCTCAATTCCAGCACACCCTCGCAGGTGTTGACACCCTCTACTGGACAATCCCATGGGCCTGGATGGGACCTGAGTTCTGGAAACAGTGGCGCTGCCCCCAGGCCCCCTGAATCCCCTGGCTCCCCCTTCCCCAGTTTGGGCTGGAGGTTTGGGGATGTATGTGTTTGGGGCAGGGGAAAGCAGCTGACACGGGAGCCTCCCTCCAGGACAAAACATCTACTCTACTCCCTCCTGCCCCTAAGGAGAGACCAAAGTGGATCTGGTTCCAGAGTCTTCAGCAACCTGGAGGAGAACGGAGGCTTGCAGGAGTTGCGAAGAGGGGAGGTTTTATGGGTTTTTAGGTTCCTCCACCTCCCAAGCTCAGCCCTCACCCTCCTCCCCAGATCGCTCTTGGCCACACCACACCAGCTCCAGGCCTGCACAGTAGTCGGCAAGTGACCTCACAGTCCGAAACCACAGCAGACATCCTTGGGCCCTGGGCAACAAGCCCCCCTCCCCAGAGGGAACCACCCTCCTGGCTCCCCCAGTAAAGCCTCTTCTCTCTGCCCCTGACTCCACCCAAAATTTTTAGGCAAGTGAAATCAGGCTAAAGAAAACACTACAAGTAGCCTTGAAAGGGTGAAGAAGTCATAAACGTACAGAGGGGACACGGGCAGGACAGGAGCAGGCGTCTCCGCTGGGAGGGCAGCGGCCGTTGCTGATAGAGAGCTACAGGCCCTTGCCCTCATGCAGCGTTATGGTCCCAATAGCACACTCTCATGCATTATCCATGCAACCCTCTGACAGCCCTGGAGGGTAAGAATGAATCCCACTTCAAAGTCAAGGAAATGTAGGCTCAGAGAGATAAAGAACTTCCCCAGAGCCACACAGCTAGGAAGGGTCCAAAGTGGCCCCAGAACCAGGTCTTCCAGCTTTCATTCCATTGCCCAGGTTGCTAAATCCAGCTGCTTCCCCATGGATGATTATGATTTGAATATCTTTTAGGGCCAGCATGTAAGGCCAACTGCTCTTCCTCCACCAGCTGCCAAAGTCTGTCTATCCTCCCTCGAAGAACAGGTGTGGGATGTGGAGGCAGGAATCCCTCAGCCCAATCCTAGGTGAAGACCTGGGGTTGGCCAGCAGTGGCGATGAGGGCAGACCAGGGCAGAGTGTAGGGCGCCTCCCAGAGGCTCAGGGGATGGTAGTGCAGTGGGTAGTGTTTTGGTTATGGAAAGCTTCCTGGAGGAGTCACTCTGGAGGAAGCTCATCAGTTCTTTTTCCTTAGGCTCCTAACACCTTGGATGTCTGGCTAACCTCCCTGAGGGCACAGACCACATCCCCAAGGTTTGTGCTCAATAAACATTAAAGGAATAGCACTCGTTGTCCTAATAAGTGGCCCAAGGACACAAAGGGAAGCAGGGACTTTGGAGGGATGAGCCTTATCTCCAAGAGCCCCCAGGAGCCAGAAATCAGACAAGAATATCCCACTCCCATCTTTGTGCAGAGCAATTTCTAAACCTTCCTCGAAGGATGGCAATTGGGGCTAGCCAAGGAATGAATACCTTCTCTGGCTGGTGGTCTTGGAAGGAAGGCTCACACGACCTGCTTCTTCTTAAAGAGCGAAGGGAAGGTGCCCAGAGCAAGTTTATAGCCACCAGGTTACCCCAAGTTTGGGTTCTCCAGTCCTTTTGGGCAAACAGAAGAAAGTAGCTAAAGAGAAGTCTCCCCATTATCCTCAAGTGGCCATAATTGTGGCCACTGAGAGTTGTGTGGTTTGCACTTTCGCTGGGTGAGAGATGAAAGCTCTGGAACAGAGCCGTCTGGGCTGGAATACAGAAGCTGCCAAGAGACCAGCCACTCCAGCCCTCTGTCCTGAAGCAAGCGTGGTCAAAATGGCCCCTCTCACCTTCAAGGCAATGCTACCTGGGTGGGTTTGGATTTGCCTGACCTGTCAGCCCCTGAAATGCAATGATGTACTTGAAAAATGTACATCATTTTCTGCCTGGGCGGAGCCAGGCAGACAGGGGCAATGACTGCCTCAGGTCTCACCCCACCTAGAGACAATGGCCCCTTCCTGTATCCCAAACCCAGCCACCCCCCAGACTGTTGTGGAGTTCAAATCCTTCTCCAAGTGGGGGTTGAGGCCATCTCACAGAGAGACTGTGAGAAAAGTAATTACTTAATGCATGTAAACGAGCTTTGAAGATGAAAAGCGCAAACGCACAGTGTCCCTAATAACATCTTCAATACTTTTACAGAGCCCCACAGTCGCTGCTGAGTTCACCTTTAAGACGAGTCCTTGGGGAGTTGCTGGCAAACTCCCCAAGCCAATTAAACAACATAAAATGAATTTTCACTCCTTTTATGCAGCCAACTCCAGCTCTCCCCGCCAATAAAAGGACCAGGGAGGATCAGAGAGACCAGAAGGATCCTAAGCTTCGCACTCCGCTGCCCACACCGCTCAGCCTCTCAGACTCCGCTCACACCCGCACGATGTCGTGTCGCTCCTACAGGATCAGCTCAGGATGTGGGGTCACCAGGAACTTCAGCTCCTGCTCAGCCGTGGCCCCCAAAACTGGCAACCGCTGCTGCATCAGCGCCGCCCCCTACCGAGGGGTGTCCTGCTACCGGGGGCTGACGGGCTTCGGCAGCCGCAGTCTCTGTAACCTGGGCCCCTGCGGACCCCGCGTGGCTGTCGGGGGCTTCCGCGCAGGCTCCTGCGGACGCAGCTTCGGATACCGCTCTGGGGGCGTGTGCGGGCCCAGCGCCCCCTGCATCACCACCGTGTCGGTCAATGAGAGCCTCCTCACGCCCCTCAACCTGGAGATAGACCCCAACGCGCAGTGCGTCAAGCACGAGGAGAAGGAGCAGATCAAGTGCCTCAACAGCAAATTTGCCGCGTTCATCGACAAGGTCAGTGAGGCCCGTGCTGGTCCCGAGAAGACCTCAGCCCTCCCCCTTCCACTGGACGGTCCCCTGTTGGGGAGACAGGTTTGAGGCAGAAGAGGAAAAGAAATGTAGACCAATGTGGGTAGAAGTATCCGTTTTCATCATTTAATTCCACCAACATTGAATGAGGTGCGGGTGTGGTCTACAAATTGAGCCTGTGGTCCAAAGCGCACGTGTGTGTGCGCACGCACGCACCTCCACGCACGCCTGTGTCTTCAGAGCAGAAGGAACAGGTTCCAGGGCCTGGGATCAGGGTTCTGGAGGCAGAGGGGGTGATCTTCTTGCTTCTTTTTGGTGATCTTAATTAATCCTCCGAATGACCCAACAGGGTAGATTTTTCAGATAACAGACTGGAGCTGAGAGCATTTGGATGAGCTGCTCAGACACACTATGTCCGTCAGGCAGGGCTGGGGATGAGACTCAAGGATACTGAATCTGACTCCATCACCTACCATGAGCTGGTCATTTTACACCTTGGGGTCTCAGTTTCCCCATTTGTAATATGGAGTATGTAATATCTACCTCCCCATGGGGTTGTGAAAATTGAATAAAATGTCGAGATGGATGATGTAGACATAGACATACGTGTATCTTAGCACAGGCCCTGGCACCACAGAGTGAATATTCAGTGTTTGTTGCATAAATGAATAAATGAAAGACAACTAGTAATTATAATAATAGTTAAATTGACCGAGTACTTACTCTGTTTCAGGGACCGCTCTAAGCACTTTACATGTATTAACTTGTTCAATCTTCACAACAACTCTAAGGTAGGCACTATTATTTTCAATTTAGAAATGAGAAAACTGAGCACCAAGAGGTTAAACAGCTTGCCCACTTAAAGTGGCAAAACTGGGACTTGAATCAGACCTTTGGCTTTGAGCGGATGGCTTTTCTTTATACCCACAACTGCCTCCCTGTTGGCCTGGAAATGGGGCCCCCTGAGCCCCAGACGCTCCACTCCACGGCTCCTGCCCACTCGGCCAACTCCCAGGGGCAGGCAGCTCTGGGGACCAGGAGCCTGCCCAACACCAGGCTTCCCCCTGAGTCTCTTTCTTCCACCCGCATGGCAGGTGCGCTTCCTGGAGCAGCAGAACAAGCTGCTGGAGACCAAGTGGCAGTTCTACCAGAACCGCGAGTGCTGTGAGAGCAACCTGGAGCCGCTGTTCAGCGGCTACATCGAGACGTTGAGGCGGGAGGCCGAGTGCGTGGAGGCCGACAGCGGGAGGCTGGCCTCGGAGCTCAACCACGTGCAGGAGGTGCTAGAGGGCTACAAGAAGAAGTGAGTATGGTGTGAGGGGAAGCTCACAGGGAACGCTGGAGGCGCTGCCCACAGCCTCTTGTAGCAGCGTCTTTCAGATTCCTCCACAGGCTGCCTGTGACCCAGAGGGGGTGTCCAGTAGGACCCAGGTTTCTTGAGATTCCTGGCTTCTCCTCTAAGACTCCAGCCCTGTGAGTCTTAGGACTGGCTTCCCAGGGAGAGAGGAAGGGAAAGCCAGTGGAGTTCTATAGCTCTCTGTGTTCCCTACCCTGCACAGCTTACCTTTATGACAGGGCTCTGTGCCCTCCCTGCCTAGGGACCGGCTCTCCTGGGACCTAGGATGCACAGATGATTTTAGACTTGGAGGCTGGAATGTGCATTCCTAATTTCATCCCAGAGGCAGAAGGACTGGGGTGGATCAAAACCAGGCTAGAACAAGGGCTAGCCCATGAATAATACACAAAATAGATCAAGGAGAGGCCAAGACGGTGTCTGGAGGGGTTCATTCCTTTTCAACCCCTGGAAGAATTTGCCTGGGAGCTGGGCTGATATTCGAGGTGTGAATTCTCAGCTCCAGCCCTTCTCTTTCCCATGCCCAGGTATGAAGAGGAGGTGGCCCTGAGAGCCACAGCAGAGAACGAGTTCGTGGTTCTAAAGAAGGTGAGGAGGCTAGTTGCGGGGCAGGGATGAGGGGACCCATCTGTGCCAACTCCAGCTTGGGACACAGTCCCCATGTTGACCGGAGGCACCTTTCTTTGGCCTCCTCCCCCATGCACTCCTCCTCCTCTTGGTTCCACTGCCAGGACGTGGACTGCGCCTATCTGCGGAAATCAGACCTGGAGGCCAATGTGGAGGCCCTGGTGGAGGAGTCCAGCTTCCTGCGGCGCCTCTATGAAGAGGTGAGGGGCACCTGCCAGCCAGGGCAGGTGGAGGGGAGGTGTGGAGACCAGGGGAGCAGGGCAAGGGTATGTGTGTGCACGTGTTTGCCAGTGTGTGGTGGAAGTGTGAAAAGCACCTGCACCCACATGCAAGGGGCCCATGGCACAGAGGCCACATCCACGTTCATGTGTGAGGAGCGTGGGTGTCTGAGTGCTTGGGCTGCTCTGTGACTGTGACCTCGGTGCATTGGGGTGTACCTGCCTATGAGCTGTCTGTGTGTCAGTCTAGAGATGAGCTGCAAAATGTGCATGTGGGGTTGGGGTCACGGAGTGGTCTTAATTAGTGGACTAATCACTCATCCTGGCATCCAACCCCAGCTGCCCGGCTAGGACTCTGGGTCAGGCCTCCCTCACCCTCTGGGCCTCCGTTTTCCCATTTGTTAAGGCAGAGGCAGTTCCCAGATGCCCTCTGGGGCTTTGGCCTGCTTTGTTGTTCTGGAATAAGCCAGTGTGTGAATGAAGGTGTTGGGATCAGGACTCGTGTAACATTCATGACCAGTGCCCGCTCCAGGGAGTGGACCCGAGGGGTGGAGCACATGGCCCAGATCAGGCACCAAGACCAAACCTACTGGCTGTTGCCCCATAGGAGATCCGTGTTCTTCAAGCCCACATCTCAGACACCTCAGTCATTGTCAAAATGGACAACAGTCGGGACCTGAATATGGACTGTGTTGTCGCTGAGATCAAGGCTCAGTATGATGATGTCGCCAGCCGCAGCCGGGCCGAGGCCGAGTCCTGGTACCGCAGCAAGGTGAGTGGCATAGGACATCTGCCTCCTAGACACAGCAGTGGGAGGGAAGCCAGGTATTTCTGAGAAAAGACTTCTCTACTCTGGGGGTTCTGGTCCCTAAGGATGGTAAGAGAACAGCTGCCTCTCTGAGATTGGGGTGGCAGGGCAGGACTGCCATGTGTGGTTGTACAGGCTGAGCACTGCACAACCTGCACAATCATCCCTGACGTCCTGAATGGATGCTCATCCTTATGAGCATCTCTGCTTCCCCAGTGCGAGGAGATGAAGGCCACGGTGATCAGGCACGGGGAGACCCTGCGCCGCACCAAGGAGGAGATCAACGAGCTGAACCGCATGGTCCAGAGGCTGACAGCTGAAATTGAGAATGCCAAGTGCCAGGTAGGGTCCAGGGAGGACTCAAATACCCAGCACAGACAGGTTGCAGCACCAGGCCCTTTCCACCCAGGAGGACACTGGCATGGCCCTAGTCAGGCCTCACAGTGCGAGGGAGCAGGGACCCAGAGTGAAAGCAGGGGCTCGAGCACATCTCAGGCACTCAGGCTGGATGAGCCGTATCCCTGACCTGCCAAGGAGGATCTAGCCCTTTCTGGGCCACTCTGTAGACCGCCATCAAGTGGAGATGGAGAAAGCCCTCCACCTCCTCCCTCACTTTCACAGTCCTGTTAATCACCTAGTCCCGGGCCAAGCCTTCTCTCAGGAACCCTCTTCTCCCTGCCATCAGTTTGAGCGAGCCAGGCTATGCCTGCTCTCTCTCACCTTTGCCCTCACATCCTCACCCAACAGCGTGCCAAGCTGGAGGCCGCCGTGGCTGAGACTGAGCAGCAGGGCGAGGCTGCCCTCAATGACGCCCGCTGCAAGCTGGCTGAGCTGGAGGCCGCCCTGCAGAAGGCCAAGCAGGACATGGCCTGCCTGCTCAAGGAGTACCAGGAGGTGATGAACTCCAAGCTGGGCCTGGACATCGAGATCGCCACCTACAGGCGCCTGTTGGAAGGCGAGGAGCACAGGTGAGGCTAAGCAGGACCTTGTAGGGTTTCCAGGGTGGAGGTCCTGGTCTTCGGAGTGGATTTCCTTGAGCCAGTATGATCTATGACTCTGACCGTGGTGGTAAGGTCAAGCTTCAATAATAATAACAATTTATCGAATGCTTATTATATGCTAGACCTGTGCTAAGTGCTCATATTTATAATCCTCATAATCCAATGAGATCAGTATCATTTTTCCCACCCAAAGATAAACAAATAGGCTCAGAGTTCAGTGCATTTCTCATGGCTACGCAGTTAATAAGCAGAAGAACTGAGCTCTGCACCCCGAGACACGTGCCCCCAAAGGCATTCTTGAGAATAGCTTCCTGCCCTGCTGAGGCCTGTGTGTGACAATGAGGCTGCGCCTCCGCATGCGTTCAGCTCTCACCTTCCGCCAAGCCCTTCCACACGCTGCTGCGTCTCACTCAACTCTCCTTTCTGAGATCCTGGTTGGCACTATCCAAGGTGGGCTACAGTACCCAGATCGGGGGCAGCATGTGAAGGTCACAGTCTCACCCAGGGCTGCCGAGAATCAGAAGGGCTTGTCCCCAGGTTAGAGAACCATTAAAGAAAGAAGTGAGTATTTAGTGCAGGTTGGGGGAGC
>CAUYRT010059991.1:0-55244 GCA_963574885.1 Lepilemur ruficaudatus
GGGTGGATTGCTCAAGGTCAGGAGTTCGAAATCAGCCTGAGCAAGAGCGAGACCCCGTCTCTACTAAAAATAGAAAGAAATTAATTGGAAAATTAAAAATATATAGAAAAAATTAGTTGGGCATGGTGGTGCATGCCTGTAGTCCCAGCTACTCGGGAGGCTGAGGCAGGAGGATTGCTTGAGCCCAGGAGTTTGAGGTTGCTGTGAGCTGGACTGACGCCATGGCACTCTAGCCAGGGCAACACAGTGAGACTCTGTCTCAAAAAAAAAAAAAAAGAATTAGCGAGCCACAATGGCTCACACCTTTAGTCCCAGCTACTCAGGAAGCTGAGTCAAGAAGATCACTTGGGCTCAGGATTTTGAGGTTGCTGTGAGCTATGATCAGCTATTGAACTGCAGCTTAGGTGACAGAGCAAGACTCTGTCTTTTAAAAAAAATAATAATAAAAAGAAGAGACTAGAAAATGTTCAAGTTGAAGCCCACAGCAGCAGACCACCCACATCAATTTGAAAAAAACAAAAAATCACCTTGTTTGTTCCCTAATTGAAGAAGACTGACAATTAACAGCACAAACAATAGCTAATACCATAGACATCTCAATTGATTCAACTTACAGAATTCTAAATGAAAAATTAAAGTTGAACAAACTTACCATTTGATGGGTGCCAAAACTGTTGCACTCAAATCAGCTACAGACAAAAGCAAAGCTTTCAATGGAAATTTTAATCAAGTCGGATCAAGATCCTGCTGCATTTCTTTAAAGAGTTATAACAGAAGATGAAACATGGCTTTACCAGTATAATCCTAAACATAAAGCACAATCATAGCAATGGCTACCACGAGGTGGAAGTGGCCCAGTCAAAGCAAAAGCAGACCTGTCTAGAGCAAAGGTCAGGGCAACAGCTTTTGGGATGCTCAAGACATTTTGCTTGTTGACTTTCTGAAAGGCCAAAGAACAATAACATCTGCTTATTATGAAAGTGTTTTCAGAATGTTAGCCAAAGCTTTAGCAAAAAAACACCTGGGAAAGCTTCACCAGAGTCCTTTTCCACCAAACAATGTTCCTGCTCCTTCCTCTCTTCAAACAAAGGCAACTTTGCAAGAATTTTGATGGGAAATCATTAGGCATCTACTGTAAGTCCTGATATGAGCCCTCTTTTTTTCGTTTCCTAACCTTAAAAATATGTAAAGGGCACCCATTTTCCTTTCATTAATAATGTAAAGAAGACTACATTGCCATGGTTAAATTCCCAGGACTCTCAGTTCTTTAGGAATAGACTAAATGGCTGATAGCATCATTTAACAAAAGTGTTTCGAACTTGATGATGCTTGTGTTGAGAAACACAGTTTGTTTGTATTTTTTATTTTATCTTTTAATTCCATTTTTCCATGAACTTTTTGAAGTCCCTTCATAGGCGTCATCAAAAAACTTTTTCCCACTGGTAATCTAAAGCCCTTGATTAATCTTAAACCTGTATTCTAGGTGGTTGGGAGGGTGAGAGGAGGTGGAATACAGATTGAGAGCAACAATCAATCAGCTTATTCCTCATAACAGTGTTGTATTCTTGGTGCCTGAGTTTAATTCCATTTATAAACATTTCTTTTCCATTATCAATAATTCCAGCTTGATGAGTTGTTTCAAATGAGGTCTCCTCAATTTTTCACTAATCATATTAATGAAACTCACAGTGGCGTGGCATCTTGCAGTCACGAGGAGGTTCTTGGGCTTTACCTGTTGTCCTTTCTCTTTATTCAGTGCCGAAGGGTGGATGATTCGAATATTTGTGGACAGCTGTCAACGAATGCCTCTACTAAATTCCCTCATTCAAAGAGTCACAAGTTTCTCATCAGCTGTTATAACGTGATTTAAAACTACAGAAATAAATAAAAAGAGTCACAAGTTTTAAGTTAAACCAGAAGCCCTTGGATTTGTACCTCCATTTTCTGCAAAGAATGTACAATTTTGAGGTAATGACAGCAGTGTTTCTAGAAATAAGAAACAATTGTCCACATATCTTGAACAATGTTTATTACATAGAAAAACAGTTTCTGCTGAAGAGACCTCTCCCATTTGTCATAGGATTAGCTTTGCTCCTGGCCTGGAGTGTCTGTGTCCCAGAGATTGCAATGGGAACTCTCATCCACATTGACGCCTGCCCAAAACCTCAACTTCCTAGTGCTCAAAGTGGGTTCCTTGTCTGTGTTGCCACTATGAGTAACAAGCCAGCATTGTGCAGTACACCAGATGAATCCACAGAACAAAATAATAGTACTTCCTCCTTAGCTCGTTGAGTAAAATCAAAGAGATGGTCTCAAACAGCTTAATTTCATCCTTCAGGGGCAGGTCATTCTTGAGCCTACTGAAAGAGGAATAGGGTGTGGTATAATTGCTTCCTGGTTAACTATTTTATGGCTATCCATCAATTTTGCCCTACTTTTGCTGTATCAAATCATCATTTTAAAATATGGATCATGTGAGTATTTAAAAAATGAAGAAGATGGGAGGGGTTATTCCCAGTGAACAAGGATAAGAGATCTGTATTTCTTGAATTTTAAAATAGTCATGAACCTTAGAAACCTCCTATTCCAGCTGGGAATCCAATCAATTGGCTGTCTAACCACCTGTCTTCAGTGAGTCTTTCTAATCAATTACTACTCTTTTCAAAGCATTCAGTTTGAGACTCTACCAACAAAGACCAAGTATTTTAAGGTCAATAAACAAGCATTTACAAGAGGCAGGGCCATTCTGTTTTCCAGCAGAACCCAAGACCCTCTCAGTATTTCCATACCCGGTAGCACATTTGCTAATATAGATTGTACCAAACTTTCTGATGGCCAATATTAAAAATTTAAATGTGTGTACAACTTGATTAAGCTGTTCCACTTTAAGAAACATAGTTAAGTGGAGGAGGGAGGGGGTTAAAAAAAAGATAGTCAATAGAAACATTTAGACATTTACACTATAATATATACACAAAGATGTTTATCACATTGTTGTTTATAAAAGTGAATATTGGGAAAACTAGTCAATGAAAGAACTGATGATACCTTCATGAACTGGAATATAGTATAATGACTGAAAATCCTAAAATCAATCTATCTCTGTGAACAGTAATATGTGTGTGTGTGTTTTCAGATATAGATAGATAGATACATAAATTATAAGGCATTTTTTTCAAGTGTATGAGCTTATTTTTTCAAACAATGTTTTACATGATGTGTAAGAGAGTATATGCATAGAAAAAGTTTTCAAAAAAATATATCAAAATGTTCATAGAAGTTATTGGTGTTAACTGGTGGCTATGATTACAGGTGAATTCATTCTTCTACTCTATATGCTACATAATTTTTTTCCAGGTAGCATGTATATCTTTCATAGCTTTCAAAGGCTATATTTTACTCTGAGGAAAAAGTAGCTCTTAATTACAGAAAATATTTTCTTTTATCAAGGTTTTGTTTTCCTCGAAGGAGACTACTCATGTGAGGAAATAATTCTATTCACAAAATATAATGAATATTATATATCAAGAATGATTAAGGAATGGAGTGTTATAGTTAACTGAGTAGCTATTCAGACTCCATGTGGGTACGGGACATGGGCACATCAAAAGGAACACTACAAAGTGGCTTTCATGCAAACTTTTAAGATCTTCTATTTTTAATGACTGGACCAAAACCAAAAATAGGCATCTCTCAATCCAGCACAGTAGTCACTAACCCTCATTGCGTGGCTGTAAACATACCCAATTCCTGCTCCCTCCTCTCACCCTCAGACTCTCTCATATACCAAAATGACTCAAAGGACTTCAGCCAGTGGTGTTCATGCCGGGTTTCACAAACCTGTTGACCAGGCTTGCCAGCAGAGGGGAGAGGGGCTTAGTTCCTTCTCCATCAGCTTTTTCATTCTAGAATGATGCATAAAATTTCTTTTGGAAGAAGGATTCTATGGCAACACAAACAAAACTGTACGGTACATTCTCATTTTGCAAACCGGGAAACTGATGCTTACAGACCAAATTACTTATTTACCAGGATGAAAATGTCAGGATAAAATGCACTTTCATGACATGTTCCTTTTTTGTTACTGTTTGCATACCACCACCCAAGCTCCTCTCAGGAAAGAACCCGTATGGTACCAAAAAAAAAAAAAAAAAAAAGATCAGACCCAATGAAAGATAATTATCCTTGTCCTCAATCTGAGGTATTCATTTTCTGGCTGAAGAATTAAGTGTAACTTTGTTTCCAACCCTTAAGCTTCTTATGGAAGGTAGCAAACCAAAATATAAAAGCCTTTCAAATATCTAATGTAGGACCTCTGAATGGCCATTGTGTTAAATGTCACAAGAGATTTTCATCTTAGTATTTAGTGGCTGACAGGAGATGACTCAGTGCCATGGAATTTAATTTTAAATTGTTTTTTAAATAAATTCACAGGGTCCAATAGCATGAAACTTTGGAAGGTGACAGGGTGGCTTTGGAGATTTGAGAGTTTTTAAAGCCATATATCAAAGGTTGTCTCAGACGGTTAAGGGGATTTATTGTGTTCTTTACCACAATTGTTTCTAGAAGCTCTCAACCATGCTCCCTGTATAAGAAAATTAAAGTTGGAATTCTTGCCATCTTTGCCTGCCTGGGACCTCAAACTGTTGAGCCCATGTGCCTAGAAACTGGCAAACATTCTTTTCTGGGGCTGTCCTGGGAGCTGTCATTAAATCTCTGTCTACTGAGGGTGCAACTATTGGTCAAGGTCACCCAGTGAGTCAGTGGCAAAGCTGGGAATACAACCCAGACTTTCTGACTCCCTCGCCTGTTCCCTGACCATCAAACCACACGCTCTTGACAAGGATGAAACAAGCTTGTCTGTCTCAGCATTTGGAGGGAGCCTAGTGAAAGAAGCTCTGCAATTTATCCATTTCCATTTCAAATGTTCATATGTCACTTATTTCATCCTCTAATAGCCAAATGGCTCCAGATCACTCTTCACTCTAAAAAACTTATTTTTTGTTAATTTGTCAAGGAAATGCTATCTTAATTTGGAAGAGCAAGAGAAACCACTTCCCCCCCAACCCCATCATATCACATTGTGTAACACTGGCAATGTGGCCACTTCAAAAACCCACAGAAGCTGCTTCCTTTGGTCTGCCGATGGCTGGTTCTTCTGCCAGCTTCTACATGTGGCCTTCCTTGTACGGGGGTCGGGCGTCCCGTGGTTCCTGGCAGAGAAACGTCCCAGGGACAAGCCCAGCCTTGACGTGGCTATTCCTTCTCCTGCTCTTTGGAATGCTCCTTGACCTCTCCTGCCAGCTGTACCACACATGCCACTTGAAATGTAGTCAGCGGTGACCCATCCAACCAGGGCGCCAGCCAGAGTCCAAGCAACTTTCCTAGGGAAGAGGGAAAAGCAGTATAACCAGGTCTTGCCAGGGAGCGCCATCCCAGCCAACGGCCACGGGGAGGGAGAAAGCCTTTCAATGCTCTGAGCAGCCAGACAGGCCCACGGGGACACTGTCCCTCTTTTTCTCATAGCCCATAAAGTTGTTTTTCCCAGCGTTTTGTACCTGTCATGTTTGATCACAAATATTTCTTCCTCAAAATGAGCTAAGTTGTTTACTCCCAAAGGCCTGTTGCTATTTCGGGGACAACTTTCCAAACTCGAGGTTGGGGTTTTTGACCAGCTGGTTCCATCCTCTCTCCTTCTGTTGGCAGTTAGTCATCGTGTTCTGCAGTGACTTTGCTCCCAGAAGCTGTCAGCAGAAGCACAGAGCAGCCGAGAAATGGAGTCGGGAGAAGAGAGCAGTGTGTCATTCTCATGCTCTCGAGACTCCTCCTATGTATTAGTTCAATCTGCTCACTCCAGGCCACGCATGCCTTGGTTAGCTGAGCTTCCCCATAGTGACCTCAAATTTTAGTGCCACATCCCAGAGAAGTGCGGTACCTGCCGTCACTGCCCCTAGTGCCTGTCCTCTCCCCGTGCAGGGCTAAGTCCATCCCACTGACATTACGGAACAGAGTCCTCAGCGACACACAGGGTGGCCCAAATCAGTTTTCTTACAGTTCTTCAAATTACAGTTCTTACAAAGCTGATCCTACTTGTCTTGGCTCCAAATGCGTCATATTCTTCTATTCTTCAGCTCTTTCCGCCTGCACCGGCCATCAAGTGCTGTGTTCCCATGAGAAGAAATAACTTTGCTTCATGTGACAGCCCCGGTGCACTCCAGGCAGAGTGACAACATAATTTTGTTTACTATTCACTGCACTTCTAACGAAGTAAACTTTATTAATTTTTCTGATAAAACACAAAGACTCTATTATTTGCCTTACCCATAAAATTAAAAAAAAAAAAAAAAAACTTTGATGTTTCCAAGAAGACAGGTTTTTTGAAGTTTCTGTTGCTCTACCCAGGTGATCTAGAGGCTGATATGCTTCTGTTGGCCTCTGACCTGTACTAGAAAGGCCCAGGTCAGGAGTTCTGTGCTGTATTCAACCTGTTTACATGTCCACCCGGCGGCTTAACTATCAGAACAAAGCGGTGTTACAGCTCTGATGAACGCTGTGTAGATATGCATTTTCCTCCACAGAGTAACAGAACTATGAAGATAGGTATCTCATTCCAAGCACTCTCTCAACCAGAAAATATGAGACTTGAAAACATAACATGGTGCATGGCATCTCTGACCTAAGTCACAAACGGGGCTGGGGAGGCTGAAGCTCAGTGCACAGTCGGGCTGAACAAGGCATCGCAGGGTGGAGAAACCGGCCTGGCCCTCCACCTTCCAAATCTGGTAGGAGAGCTTCAGGTCACTTTTAGACTTGTGTCTTGCTGATTCTCTGCCTACATGCTAGAAATGTGCTCTTAGGATGAAAAACAAAAAGGAAAAGTATCTGAGAAAATGATAATTTTTAGAGAACTACTTTCAGTTAAAAAAAAATAGCTAGAAACTCAAATAAAATCCCCAAATTAGATATTGGAGTAGATTACCGTATTTTTCATGACTTTTTTGTTTGTTTCTCTTCGCCGAAAAAGAAATAGCCGTGTGTGTGATTGTGTCGGCTCGCACAAGTTCCGGCCTCTGACTGCTCACAGAAATTAAACTGCTTTCAAAAGGAACAGCCTGCAAGACAGTTCAAGAAAAGGAGTCTAAGGCATTCTGTATTCATTAAAATTTATTTGAAGAATGATAAATCTCCCATGCACGTTCAACAGTCGGCTTTTCTGCTTTATTTTAAAGGCAGCATTTGAAGATCTGAGAGTAAACAGTGATGTGAAAGTTTCCTTCACAGGGCTTTCTTGTTCTTTTTACCCCCTAATAAAATGGTGTTTATTGCTAAATATACAGAGTTGGAAAGAAAGGATCTGAGTAGGAAGGCAAAAAGATTTCAAAATTTACAGACTCTAGGACTAGAACTATATTTAGAGGTTACGCTTTAAAGAAAAAAGGGCAATTTTTTTAATTTAATACTTTATTCTGATAAAATGTACTTAACATAGTATTCATCATTTAAGTCATTCTTAAGTGTACAATTCAGCAGCATTAAATACATTCACAATGTTGTGTAACCACCACTGCTGCCTTTACCCAAAACTTTTTCATCATCTCCAACAAAAACTCTGTACTTATTAAACAATAAACTCCTCGTTCCCTCCTTCCCCTAGACCCTGGCAACCTTTATTCTATTTTCTTTCTCCATGAATTTGCCTATCCTAGGTACCCCATTTAAGTCGGAAGCATACAACCATACAATATTTGTCCTTCTGTGTCTGATTTATTTCATTAAGCATAATATTTTCAAGGTCCATCCATGTTGAAGCATGTATCAAAATTGCATTTCTAAAAGAAGCAAACCTTTACCTGTAAAGAGTCGGAATTTTGATCTGTTTCTTCTTATTTATGGCCCTTGTTTCCTGCAGTTTGTTAAATCTCCACCGACGGAAGCAGAGGTCTCTTTGATTTTACCTGGCTTTGGTTAACTGATGATGGTCTTCTGAGCACTTGGAAGTCTTTCTCTGTTGCCTGAGAAGCCCAAAGAGATTCTGGGTTTTGTTTTTATTTTTCTTTCAGTCTAGTGTTGTGAACTGACAAACCTCTGTCTTAAAACCAAACAACTGGCCAGGTGCAGTGGCTCACACCTGTAATCCTAGTACTTTGGAAAGGTGAGGCAGGAGGATCACTTGATATCAGGAGTTCGAGACCAGCCTGGGCATAGCAAGATCCCATTTCTACAAAAAGTAGGAAAAAAAAAAAAACCCAAAGAACTAAAAATCTTACATTGAGGCACTTATGGTCAACCACAAAAGCGTTTTGCTGTTGTTTTGGTCCTCATCCTCCTTGACCTAAATATTTGTTGTAATTTTCCTTCATTTTAATTGGGGAGCGATGCAATGTGTAGGCAGCAGGTATTTAACACAACCCACATTCACAAGTGCTGCCTTGTCAGTCACATTTTGGCCCAACCTTTCTCAACCCCATCGGGCCTAATGCCACGTTTTAACAACAAAAATTTTGTTAAGCCCCCTTTACTATCCTTAAATGAGATTCACAGACAATATAACCTATACATACCCATTAATTTTTTAAGTCAACACCTTAAGCATAACATAATTAGAAAAAAAAGAATATGATTTGTAATAACATATATTCATATACATAAATGCTTGGGAATAACTACATTTCAAGACATCGGGAAGTAGTCAGAAGCTGGGATTTAGATGGAAAATTGCCTTTTCATTCAACAACTACAAATATATAAACCAGGATGAATGTGCTATAGAGACAACCAAATCCCTTGAGGAATTTTCTAACAGTTATGCACATATCTAAAACAATAAACAACTTGTTTAAAAAGTTCTGAATAAAGTATAAACTTTTAGTCTTAGAAAATTTAGGGTGTATAAAAACTGTGTAATTAATATAACACATTGTAATTATATGTAAAATGGAATTAGGCTTTGGTTCAAATAATTATGCATAGGTTGACTGCCTAGTTTGACTTAGGAAAGTCATAGGGGACATAGAACAATTCATTGTGCAGGATGACCCCAAAGTTGCACAATGCTGACATCCAGATACGTGTCCAGTAAATGCTAATGACAGCCCCCAGTGTCATAATCAAAAAATAAACTCGCAAATTTTAAAACATGACCATAGTGGTATAACCCTGACTCAAGCATGACATAACTGATGCATGTAACCAGAAACATTTGTACCCCCATAATATTTTAAAACTAAAAATAAAGAAATAAATAAAACTGCACTGGTAGAAGGGAGAAAAAAAATGACCGTAGTGGGCAATCTAACTGGTCTAGTCTTTTTAGAGGTAAGAAGTCAGCAGACAATTCTAAGTGCCTCTAAGAATTCCCAGATGTCTTGACACAACCCCTTTCCAGAGTGGGGTCTGGAGAGAGATGGCCCAGGGGCAAATCAGGCAGGGAGGCTCCTTCCATGGTTACAGTTTTTTGGGTGATATTCTCCTGTCCTTGTCCACACCACACACCTGAGATCACACTCTCTGTTTTTCTCTTGGGGTGCTCCATCCACCCCTTGTGCTAAGCTTCCTAAATGTAGGAAAGTACATAAAGAATTTTACTGTGACAAGGTGGAAGCTCAGGAGCTGAGCATGCAAATAAATTATGACGTTACAGCTTCAAAAAAGGGTCAAGCTCTTTTTTCCATTTCATTTTTCCTTTCTAAGTTCACCCTTAATTGCAGCCTCCTGACCAAAGCTGCAAGTCTGGGCATAGCTCCCATACTATTAAAAAAATCTAATAATCCCTTTCTATCTGGGTCTCCAGTACCACCTCCAACCTGGCCCCATGCCCACACTGCTCTCCTCAAAGTCTGCCTGAACCAAACCTGGTGCTTTCCTGCATCCTGTGCCACTGTCACCTGGGACTCAGCTCTCCTCTCTCTGACACCTCTGCCTCCCAATCACTCCTCACGAGTGGACAATCTCACCGGGCTTCAAAAATATGTTCGAAAAGAGAAGATTCTATTTGTGCCTCCATAGGGTCTAACTTTTTTCTCCCTCTCCTTCTCGTTATCTGTGCAGATCTTTAGGATGACCCTGGAAAGGAGATCAGGGAGGAGACATTTATAAATGAGGTCACTGAGGTACAGAGAGATTTATTAATTCACCAAAGTTATACAGCTAATAAGTAGCAGAATTGGAAAATAACAGGTTTTTGTCTGCTTACTTGTTTTTGTTTCTATTTTTTTACTCTTAACTTGGTAGGCTTTTCAGTCATCCCTTCACTAACTCCATTAAAATAAAAATCTCTTTGTTAAACTAAACTGTGTTTACTCTTTCCACACTCCTGTGAGAGTTAGCAAGTCTTAGAAAGTCTTCCTGCTTTTCTTTTTGTCAGTACAGTTGGGAAGCTCCTCATTTTGTAGTCTATCTTCTGGTCCTCAGAAGTGCCTCTGCCCTCCACATGGTTTAGTGGCCTTCCTTCAACCTTGTCCAGCATTGTTATTTTTTCTGCATATACAGAAACCAAAGTTGCCACACTAAGAGCTACGTATGCCCTACATCTGAGCACATGGGAATGATAATATTTTCCATTTTATTTCCGAAGCATATTTTAGACAGAAGAGCACTTTGGACCTGCAACTTCTGAGAACAGCAATTACCATCTGTTCATCACTCGCTGGGGACCCAGCTTGGCGTGTGTTTCACCCTCTTCCTTCAACCTCTTCCTGACCCTAAAATCCCATTGAACTTCAAGGCCTAGCCTGAATGCTGCCTCCTCTACACTATATTAGTCAATGTTCTCCAGAAAAACAGAACCAATAAGAGATTATATACACACATACACACACAAATTTATTATGAGAAATTGGCTCATGTGGTTACAGAGGCTGAGAAGTCCCATGATCTGCCATCTGCAAGTTGGAGACCCATGAGGGCAGATGGTATACACCCAGTCAGAGGGCAGGAAAAGGCTGCTACTGAAGACCAAGCTGAAGCAGTCAGGTAGAGAGAGAAAGAATATCTCCTTTCCTCCATATTTTTGTTCTGTTCAGCCCCTTGGTTGAATAGAACAAACTAGATTGGATAATGTTTATTCACATTGGAGAAAGCAGTCTTTCTTACTCAAATTTATTAATTTATTCATTTACTTAAATGCTAATCTCTTCTGGAAACACCCTCACAGACACACCCAGAAATAATGTTCACCAGCTAACGGGCATCCTGTGGTCCAATCAAGTTGACACGTAAAATCAACCATCACATCTATGGAGCCTTTGCTAAACTTCCGACATAATTCCTCTATTTCACCCATAGCACATTTTCTAAAATCTATTTAGCACTTATCTAATTCTGCTGGATATTGTAGTTAATTGCTCACAAATGCTTATTTTATATTCCTTCTTATTTGTACTTAGCACTAAGTTTCACTCATTTTTGTTGCTCACCAGTGTTTTTGCTTCTTCCTGAATTTATTTTTCTTCTTTCTGAAGTAAACTCTCTGTGAGAGGGTCTATGGGATGGTAAATTTTTTGAGTCTTATACGTTTCAGTTAGGAAATCTTTGGCTGCAAGTAACCGAAAGATCAATACTCAAATGGTTTTAAAAGCAAAGAAACCCTATTATCTCATTTACTAGGAGGTCCTGAGATAGGGCAGCTCCATGCACAAAGATATCATGTAAAAGAAAGGTCCTCTCATCATCCCACACTACCATGCTCCACTTTTCTATTCTGCTCTGGAGTTAAGTCCTGTGCAATGGATGCCACAGTCCCAGGAATCATGGCCTGTTATGACAATGTCCAAAGGAAGTAGATTCTGCCTCTTCCTCTCTTGATCTCTCTAAAGGAAAGGAGACCTTTCACATAATCCTCCTAGCAGACTTTTCACATATAACTGGCCAGGACTAAGTGATCCAGCCCTTTCTATATGCCATAATCCCAAATGTTGAAATCCTGAAAGATCAAAATCCCTCAAGTCTAAATCCCTGAAGTCTACTAAGGTCTTAAACCCTGAAAATAACAATCACAGGATAGTTGCATAATGTTAGGCTAGCTCCATAGGAGCTAACCTAACATTATGCAACTATCCTGTGATTGTTATTTTCCTGTGCAATTGCCCATAATCTATCCCTGCAATATGTTAAAGTTTCTTTTTAGATTTTGTTTTGTTTTGTTCTTTTTTCTGAGGACTGTAGTTATAAACTGGGTGTTCACAATTACCAACTATAGTGATATGCATTTATACATTTCACTTTTTGACCTATTTCTTTATGAATATGGTTTTTCTGCTCTTAACTGTTACACCCATGCAACTATCATTAGTACACCTGAGTGTTTATGATTGCAAATATATATGTGTTATTACTGCCTATTTTATTGTGTAAAGTGGCCTATGAAGTAGTCCATCATGTTTTTATATGTTTTTCAAATAAATCCTCTTTTTAAAATGTAAATAAATGTATTTTAAAGAATTTTTTCCCAGTATTCATATTTTCAGGATTTTGATCTTTCAGGGTTTCAAGATTCAGAATTATAGTGTTCAGGATTTTGTTTTTCAGAATTACAATTGGCTCCCACCTCGTCACTCTCCCTGGTAAGCCAGCTTGTTGCTAGGTTACCTAAGGCTGCAGAGGCCCAGTCTTGGGATGTGCCACAGAGTTTGTCTTGCCTCATCCCTGAGTTGCATGAGGGAAGAATATACAACTCAACCAAATAGGGCTCTAGCAGAGATTGAGAACACTTATTTGAGTAAACTATGGAATGTGCTCAATTCCATAAATGCTTGAAACCCTCACTAACTAAGGCTAAATCTTAATTCTAAACTCAGAAGTTATTTTCCTTCAACACTGAAGATTTTGCTTTATTTTCCTCTTTCATCCAATATAGCAGGTAAGAAATTGCACATTATCTGAACCACGAGGAGGGCTCAATCCGGACAATATAAAACAGGACCCCAGACCATAACCAGAGCCTCTTGTCACTACAGGGGGCCCATTAGAGGTCTGTGGTGAACGTATCTTGCCCTTGCTCTATAAACCTACCTTGCTCTTCCTCAATAAACCTCGTTTTCGTGCTTGGCTTGCTTCCCGTGTGTCTGGTCATTCTTTGGCCAAGAGCACACCAAGAACCAAGAAGAAGATTGCTGACCTGACAATATGATATTTTTCCTCACTCTTTTCCCCTCTCTTTAATATCAGTTCACACTTTTTCACGGCAAAACCAAATCAAAAGAAAGTTTTTCTGAACTACACACTCTCCTAGAAATCTGAGAGCTCTCTCCTGGCTTAAGCTCCATCCTAAACAAAAGAGTTGGGAAGGTTAATGACTATTCCCACTCAGTAAGAGAAATATGGAAATGACAACTTTCCTTGGACCAGCAAGTAAAGGCAGGGGATAGCCTGCCTATCCCCTCAGGAGCGATCTGGGAGAGGACGGCATCACTGTCTCCCCGGTCTGTTGTTCTGCCTCTGCTCTCAAAGTCATTGCCATTCATTCTTCTTATTGGGGACTGACTCTCTTAGCAGATACTTTCAAGAGGAGAAAGAGCTCAAGAAATTGATTACAATTTGAAGTTCTCATGGGGCTCCTATTAAGCCTCAAAAAATATCTAGGTCTTTCAGTGGCTGTAAAATCTTGTGATTAGTTCATTCTAACAGATGCTTATTGAATATCCATCATTTTTTTTCATTCATTCAGCAAATATTTATTGATCACCTACTCTGCACCAGGCTCTGTTTTAGGAGCCACAGCAGATAACAATAAGTAAGTTGAGACTCTGCTTTGGAGGAAATTCCCATTTAGTTGGAAGGAAAAAGCATAAAGAAATGATGAAAGCAAATAACAGAAAAGGGCATGTGCTCTAGAGCAGTATAAACAAATGACAGTGGGGTCAAAAGAGGGAGATCTTACTCAGATCAGTAAACGGGGACGGCTTCTTGGAAGACAGCATTTAGGATGAACCATGAAACGAAGTTGAAATTTGACAGAGGCAGGGAAAGAAAGAGTATTCCAAGAGAGAAAACTGCATAAAGAATAGGGTGGAATGAGGCTACATAAAATATTTGGGTGTGCAAAAATAAGAATAGAGACAAAAGAAGAATAGATCGATTGTTTAAAAAAAGAAATTTATCTATGTACTTATAGGTCACAATACTAACCAATAGCTAGTGGAAGCTGTAACACCCAAACCAAGCTATTTTGTAAAATAATGTAAGATTCCTGAACAAATACAAATGATACTTTTGTTAATTCAGTTTAACTTGGGTCAAATGCTTTAAGCCAATGCAGAGTGCTAAGACAGTCCCTTTCCTTAAGGAGTCTTCTTTTTAAGGAAAGGAAAAGAGGAGCCAAAAACGTGCCCAGAGTTTTCCTAAGTAAAAATATGGATTCACTAAGGTAAACATTAATGATTAAAGAGTTAGTTCTTGCTGAAAGGAACATGGAAGACTTAGTGGAAAATGCACATTTAAGTGGGCTTTGGATGGGGAAGCAGAGCCTGGAGAAGATGGAAGTGGGAAGATCAAGCTCCCTGCTCTGTTTTTAATGCTTGGGAAGGACAGGCATGGAGCTCGTGGATACATTGGTGCTTCTGGGTTCACTTGCCCTCCATGTAAGCAATCTGACCTCACCATTAACTGTGGATGTTAAATGAGCTTTTCATTAACATAAATTGCTACCATGGATAGAAAAATTATGAATCCTGTGAAATCTTCAAGGCAGTCAAATAGGAGCTTTCTTTGCCTTTTGAAAGCATTATTATTAATAAAATAATACCATTCATGACCACTATCCCCACAATATGGGGAAGGAAAGAAAGAGGATGGGGAAGTCTTTTGAGAGAAGTGATGACGGCCTTAAGATAAAAAAGACAAGATCTAGGGAGGGAGGTGTTGGGAGCACGTCCCATGCAGAGAGAGCAGCAGGTGAAGGTGGCAAGAAGGAATTTGATGAAATCAAGAAATGCCAGTAGTTCTGAAGGGCTGGAGTATCAGAAGGTTAACAGAGGGGAGTGACTGTAATCAGGTAGAAGCCACATCTTCTAAGGCCTTATTTATATATTTGTCTCTAGCTCTTATATTAGAGACAATGGGAATCGTCAAAGCATTTTAAACAAGGAGCAGACGTTCACTTTAGAAAAATCACTCTAGAAGCTGGAAGAACAATGAGTGGTAACAGAGAGACCGGTCAACATTCCGCTGTAGTCGGTGGCCACAGCATGGTGAAGCCCTGAGTGTGGTGTGTAACTCGGGCTTGTCCTACAGAGCTGGAGAAAGAACCTATGTTCGAACTGCCTGGTTATGTCATTAAGGTCTCTCGCAACCCCTTGTTTGTCAGAACATTGCTCAAGCCAATTTTTTAAACCATAAGTTTTAGGAACAAGAATATCACATACATTGAGGACATTTTAATTTAACTTTCCGAAGATCTGGAAACCAATCTCTTGCAAAGTTCAGCACATTCCTTGAAGCTGCTCTCACTTCCTTGCCTGGCTGAGTCGGGCAGTAAAGGGCTTTGTTGCTAAGACAGCTCCTTCCAAGGCCTCCACGCTGCCTGCCCTCTGCTGTGCTCTCTGCCTTAACCTCTGGGATTGCTTGGAAAATTACAGACTCCAGCTACAATATCACTTTTTCACTTACCTTTTCCAGAAATCCCACGTAGGTATCTCCTTCTATCAACCATTTTAATTTTGTTATCAGTTTCACTAGCCCCAAATGTTCTTTCCTAAAAGGAAACCTGGACTTGCTAGTCAAATTAGATTTTATTTTCTTGTATTTTCAGACCTCATTTTCTACTGCTCTGTTTGTTTGAAAACCTATCTAAGGAAGGAGAAGGAGGATGAAAGGATGCATTTGATGTAATGTATCACTCAGGCCTAGGTGGTATGAAGCATACAACCACCAAATCTACACTCATTTCCTTGTTAAAACATATGACACCATCTATTGAATAACAGCAATATTATATATTAGCATCTGGATTTCAAAAAGGTATTTGGCAACATTTCAGGATAAGGAACAAGGTGAGGAAATGAAGACTGGGTAAGCGTTGTGTGGTTAGCATGATTCAAATCTGACTGTACTCAGGAGGTGTTGATGAATGAATTGCTGACATTTTGTAGGAAGGGTTCTAATTTTAACCCTGTCCTGTTCATCAAATTCATAATCACTGAGATAGCAACATAGGCTATTAAATTTGTAGATGATTCAATTCATTTAGTGCAATGCTAGGCACTTAGTAATTGCTCAATAAATGATTGTCGAATTTAATCAGGAGGAAACTGTTGATACTTTACATGGTAGACTCACAATTGTAAGTGAGTTCATTAGGCCAAAAGAAAGTAAAAATAAGAGTACAATAATATTGAAAAGGGATTAATGAATTTCGTGCTCTTGGACTCAATCGATGGTACAAGTGTAGAACCAGAAAAGCCCAATTGAACATGTAAATAAAAACATATACTAAAGAGAACTACAAGCTAAATATGCATTAATAGGTTGCTTCCCTCTCCTAGAAAATTAATAGAGGCTACAGAGCATCACGTGCTGATTGAGGGAGACAATAGCCACTGGCTTGTGTACTGTTCAGACAACATTTGGAAATGGGGTTTCATGCTACGCACTACATTTTAAGAGGATCACTAATCAAGAGACCCTAATGTCAAGGGCCCCTACAAAGAAAATCTAGAGGCATTTGGATCATATGCCCACATTATTTAAAAAGAAAACAAAAAACCTGAGCAGGAGTAGGGATGATAATGGGAGACTTCATGCCAGCTACCTTCACATATCGAGAGGTTATCATGCACAAACAGGATTAGAATTATTCTCGGTAGCTCTACAGACTTAGCTTAACTAAGCTAAGCTTAAATTAGCTTAACTAGGTACTTGAAAGAAGGGGCGGCGGGGGGGAAGCAAATTTCGGCTCTAGATAAGAAACAATTTTTCTGTACCAAATAAAATGGTTGACAAATGAAACGGTGATTGCCCCAAAGTAATAGTAAAAAGTAGGTAACTTTTAAAAAGAATTATTACATGAAGCAGTTTGCTCTATTTACAAAAGCACTGCATATTTTGAAATCCCACCCATCTCTAAGACTGCCTGATTGTGATCACAGTTACGCTGTCTAAAAGCGAAGAATGGAATAGTGTTTAAGCCACCATCAACCAGCTGGTCATCATGCAGTTGATATGATATATAGGGATTTAAGAAATGTTAATTGAGTTGGATTTCACAAGCATTTTTGGATTACTTTTTTTTGTATTAGGTACTTGTAGGGGCTGAATTTATAATCGAGTAAGACATAGCATTTGGCCCCAGGAAGCTTACAGTCTTGTGATGGACAGTGTCTTGAATAATAACTTCAAGGTGTTCCCTAAAACAGTGACTGCCACAGCAGGCACTTGAGTTAGTTTCCAATTGCTGCTGTAACAAGTTACCAAATCTTAGCAGCTTAAAACAACATGAATTTATTACCTCACAGTTCTCGAGGTCAGAGTCCAAAATGGGTCTCACTAGTCTAAAATCAAGGTGTCAGTAGGGCTGTTTCCTCCAGAGGCTCTAGGGGAGAACCTATGTCCTTGGCATTCCCAGTCTCTAGAAACCCCCTGTATTTCTTGGTTTATGGCCCCGTCCTCCAGCAATGTCAGGCACAGTCCTTTTACACCGCCATCTTCCTGGTTCTCTGTTTTCTGCCTCCCTCTTCCACACTTAAGGACAGTTGGGATTATGTTGGGCCCACCCAGATAACCCAGAATAATCTCCCCCATTGCAAGGTTCTACCTGCAATTTTTGCCATTGTGTTAGCCAGGGCTGCCATAACAAAATACCATAGATTAGGTGGCTTAAACCAAAAAAATTGTTATTATTATTATTATTTTCTTATGGTTCTGGAGGCTATAGTTCTAAGATAAAGGTCCTGGCAAGCTTGTTTTCTCGAGAGGTTTAACTTCCTGGCCTGAAGACAGCACAGGCTCACTGTGTCCTCACATGGCCTTCCCTCTGTGCCTACACATGTGCTCCTGGTGTCTCTCCCTCTTCTTATAAGGACGATAGCCTTGTTGGATTAGGGCTCTATCCTTATGGCTTAATTTAATCTTAGTTACCTCCTTAAAGACTCTATCTCCAAATACAGTCACACTGGGGGTTAAGGGTTCAATATATGAATTTGAGCAGAACACAGTTCCATCCATGGTAGCCAGGTAATCTAACATATTCCCAGGTTCCATGGATTAGGACATGGGTATATTTATGGTGCCATTTTCTACCTACCGCAGCACTTAGTGAATGTTTGTCGAATGAGTGAATGAATGTTAAGGCAGGAAGGCACAGAGGGAAGCTCAGAGGAGACCCTTACCACAACCTGGTGCCTCATGGAAAGATTCCTATTAATAGAAGACCAGTTGTGGATAAATAGAAAGCTAATAAGGGCCAGGTGTAGTAGTGGCTCACACCTGTAATCCCAGCACTTTGGGAGGCCGAGACAGGAGATTTGCTTGAGGCCAGGAGTACAAGACCAGCCTGGGCATCATAACAAGACCTCATCTCTACAAAAAATAAAAAAAAATAGCCAGGCATGGTGGCAGTTCCCGTAGTCCCAGCTACTCCAGAGGCTGAGGTGAGAGAATGCCTTGAGCCCAGGAGTTCGAGGCTGCTGTGCCACTGCACTCCAGCCTAGGACAACAAAGCAGGACCCTGTCTCCAAAAGAAAAAAAAAATGCTAATCAGGAAAAGAGTGATAAAAAATATCAAGCATCATGCCATCAAATTCTCAATCTGCAAATAAAAAATTTAAGGCTCAGGGTGAATAAACAACAACTTGCTTTAGAATCTAGGTCTTCCCACCCTCGGTCTGGGGTCCTGCTCTATTGGTCCACAGTTGGCATGCTATCCCTTTGAGAAGGCACAGATAACAAACCACAGGTTACAGAAGAAATTCACTTTGTCAGACAAAAACATTCCCTTTGGTGATTTGGGAAACAAACACCAGAAAGCACTATATTCAAAGTATGAAATGAGAACTTAGACAAGAGTGTAGCCTGTTTCCTCATCTACAAAACGCAATAATAACAGTTTCTACTTTATAAGATTATTGCCATTTAAAGATAAATGTGCTTAGAAGATTCTCTTGTGCAAGATAAATTCACAATAAATATAGGTAATGATTATTACTATTACTAGCAATTTTGAATACACTTATTATAAAACAGTTGAATACCTACCCACTTCTTGGCATTGAACTGGGTACCAGGGCACAGAAATAAATAAGACTTGAGACTGTGCAATGGATCAAAAGCCTAAATGCCTACCGTGGCCACACAAGTGGTACCTGGTGGTGCCTGTCAGTGAAGTGAGACAGCTGGGCCCTGTGGCAGGAGAAGGGGCCCATGCCCAGTGTACCTGGGTAGCTGCTACTGAGTTCCAGCCAGTTTTTGCCATGCAGTAATTTAGCCCAGTATTTTCAGGTATTCCAACTTTTCAAGGGAAGTTGCAAATCTGAACATTTATACATAAAATATCAAAAATTTCAGCCAGGCATGGTGTCTCATATCTATAATTCTAGCACTTTGGGAAGATGAGGCTGGAGAATCACTTGAGGCCAGGAGTTCAAGACCAGCCTGGGCAATAGAGAGACCCTGTCTCTAAATTAAAATTAAAAAGAATTTGACACTGGTGCCTCCTATCAAACACATCTGTGGGTCAGATTTGGCCCTAGTCTACTTATTTGCAACCTCTGGTCTAAAATGAAGAAAAGACTTGGCTGATTAATCATTGGCTCTTAACCTAGAGTCCAGGTTGGAATTCAGAGGTCTGTGAACCTGAATGGAAAAAAAAAAAAACCCTCTTTATTTATATTATGTAATTTACATATCTCTTTATACATTCCTATATTAAAAAGTAGAAAATAAATTATATATATTTACTTCTACTCACCTCTAACAGAAATTTTGCATCTCCTTATTTATGAACATCAGCAACAGACCACAGTAGTATTGGGCATACCTATAAATATCACCCGTAGAAATCACAAATACTTTATATCATTTTACAGTGTTGCAACATCTCAAATGTCTTCTAAGCCCATCACTATTTGAAATGATGGCAATTTGTAGATCTACCTAGATCTTGTTGTTTAGTGTACTAATAAAGAAACACATGTAACACCGTTATTATCATGGATTTGCTTTTAATATTTTGAAAACTGTATTTCATCATATTCGGTTACCTTTGTAATGCTGTTTTATTTAACAAATTTAGAAAGATTATTCTAAGAAGGGTTCTATGTGCTTCACCAAACTGCTAAGGGGTCCATAGCACAAGTCTCACGTCTCACATACAAACACGCACACACACGCGCACGCCCCAAGGAGTCTCGAACAAAATGAGGGGAATGAAGAAGGGGAGACAAAAGACTAGTAAACAATCTTTGATAAAGTGTGTGTCTGGAACTGTCACTGAGGGATGCTCAGTGACTCTTTCAGGCCTCTTGGGTGTTGCAGTTAAGTCTAACTTCAGCAACCAAAAGTGACTGAGTCTTAAAAACAGAAGCCTGCTGCTGTTAAACTGTACTATCAAAGTGGGTTACCCTAGGCTACCTCAGTTTGTTCGGTAAATAGGTCACACGGACACTTAATAAGCTGAATAGTTAGAGAGGCTGTTCTTTGTTTGAGGTCTTGCTGGGCGGAGGAGATTCCGATGTCTTGCTCACCATCCCATTTAACTAAAGCTTCTCTCTGCCGGAGGATGATCGCTGGTTACTTTGAAGGTCCGGGAAACGTGCTTGGCTTACTCCTGCTCTGGGCTGCCTGCTCGACTCGCTGGGTTTTGCAGAGCTGAGTTCAGTTGTGGGTTTTTTCGTTCCAGGAGACTTGGGTTGGCTTTTCACATTCCTAGGTCTCATGTGTCTGAAAACCTTCAGTTTGGCTTCAGAAAGGATCCTATGGTGTAACACTAGCTCCTGAATGGTAACATAAGTTTGGTAATAATAATAAAACAGAAATAGGGACCTATCAGAGATTATTAGCATGGGCATATGAATTAAGCCATATTGCAATAAATCTGTTTCAAGGGTAATAATCTTAGTTTGGACAGAATTAAATTCAGGACCTCAGCTTTACTGGCATTTCCCACATCCACTTCCTCTAAATATGAAGCTTTCCAGATATGTACTTAAATGATGTACATTCCCAACTGATCTTCAGATGGTCTTCTAAAAGGAAGTCACTCTTCACCACCTCTTTTTTTCAAATGCCTTCATATATTTTTGAGTTGCAGGTAGCTGAATATCCCCCAGGTTATAAACAAGAGGGACACCGTAGCTCTCTGTGGTCTCCAAGGACACAGATTTTTGTTTCTTTCTTCTTCATGGCTATCTCTAGCCTGGCACATGATAGGTGTTCAAAAAATATTAGGTGGTTTAATAAATGAATAAATGTAATATGAATAATTATAATTACAATGCTTACCTCAAAGGTCATTGAAAAGATTATTTGAAAACATTCATATGTGGAAACATTCATAAACTCTTAAGTTCTATGTAAGTGAATAAATTGGATTGACTAGTGCCATAAACCATGGTAAATCTTACACCTTCCCTTTGTGTTATATCCAATGAGAAATGCAGAAAACACATTTATATCAACTCTAATAGCTTTTTGGTTATATAAAAACCTGTTTCTAAGCAAAATTGTGCAATTGGCGTGTTTTGCATTTGCTGCCATGCCACCCTCCTGTCATCCATGCTACCCTTTTGGGGAGAGGTACCAATTTCCAGGGGCCCAGGGCCATGACAAAATCTTGTATGCTTTACAGGATTAGTTTTGAAGATTCTCCCATCCTCACTCTAGACGCTGAGCATTTCCTAGCATTGCCTTTCCACCATCACAACTTATCTTTCCTGTGTTATACTTTTTCTCAGCATTACCAAGCTCACCTGAAAACTTTATATATGTGGGCATGTTATCAGGTTACTATTAATATTTAATGTGTGTATCTTTCATTAGAAGCAGTTACTTCAGCCCTCCTGGCAAAATGGCGGAGGAATGTTGGCTCTTCCGGGATTGCTTCATATGGCCCCACATTGGCAGCCATCTACTTTATCTGTGCATAAACCCAGCCCTGGTAACACCTGCCAAGGCTCTTTTTTGCCTCTGCTCCACTTTGGTACTCTAGGAACCTTGGGCAAATTGCCCACTCTCTCTCTGCTTTAGGTTCTTCATCTATAAACTGAAAAAGGGGGTCGGGCAGTGCCCCAGATTATCTGGTCCTTTCTGCACCTAAGAGAGCAAGGATTCTGGGGTTCTCTGTAATATGCTTCATGTGACATAAATCAGGTTAAAAGAGAAATTCATAAGAGATGCTGCTGTTTTTTTGTCACAGACTCTTAATGATAGTAGAGTAATGTAGGAGCCAAAAAGTGTCTCTTATGTATCTTTTTTTTTTTTTGTGAGACAAAGTCTCACTCTATTGCCTGGGCTAGAGTGCTGTGGCATCAGCCTAGCTCACAGCAACCTCAAACTCCTGGGCTCAAGCAATCCTTCTGCCTCAACCTCCCAAGCAGCTGGGACTACAGACATGTGCCATAATGCCCAGCTAATTTTTCTATACATTTTTTTAGTTGTCCAGCTAATTTCTTCCTACGTTTAGAAGAGACAGGGTCTCACTCTTGCTCAGGCTGATCCCAAATTCCTGAACTCAAATGATCCTCCCACCTCGGCCTCCCAGAGAGATAGGATTACAGGCGTGATCCACCATGCCCAGCCTCTAATATATATCTCAAAGTATATAGGCTTTATGAAGACAACAAAGTGATTTTTGAAGAATGACCAAACTCACATTCTCCAAAAAGTACTACAGTATATAAATCTCACTGAACGATAAAATATATACTGCACAGTGCATTCTGCTGTTTTTATATCCTCTACTTTCAGTATCGTGTGACACCTAGAATGACTCTTTGGGCCCCTGATAGCTGGTCACACAGTTCTATTACAGGTTTCAGTAGCTCTCTCCTGAGCTACATCTTCAGCTTTAGCAGGATTAGCATCTTCACCATAGAAAGAAAGTCTAAATTCCCCTTATTTTGTGGAGGAATTACTTCCTAGTGGACATTCTTTCAATATACGAAAGTTTGGACACCACAATACTTCCTACTAAATAACATTAAATATGCCTGTGGCAAAATGAGGTCTTATGCCATGACTCAGTCATTTTGTGCCCTGCCCGGTGTAGGCACACGTGCACATAGAGGTTAATCAGGGTAATGCTGAACTGCTGCAATGTAGAGATACCCCGCTCCCAACGCTTAGTGGCTTAAAACAAATATATTCACTTCTTGATCATGTACCAGCCTGAGGTGAGTGTTGCCGGCTGGCCACTCAGCTGCGTGGTAATCATTCAGGAGCCAGGGCTAGAGGGCGCTCAGCTATCTTCAACTTCTGCCCCCTAGTGACAACCTAAATTCTGTTTATGAGCTTAAATATAGACCACGAGCCGGTAATGTTATCATTATAGTTTAAAATGTGACTCATAAATCATCTTACCTCTTCACCCTATAAATTGATTCCCTCTTTTTTTAAAAAAATCATAAACATAGTGACTATTTTTATGCCTTTATGTGTAGTGGGTAAACTGTTGATAAAACATAATACAATTCTCATTTTTAAAGCTCCATTGAGGAAATACATGAATCTGAAGTTTATCCCTTGAATATATGATTCTTATGTTCAATTAAAAAATGTCAGAAATGGATAGTAAAGGTACTTTTTGTTGTTATTTTTTGGAGAGGTTTGTTGTTTTGTTTTGTTTGCTTTTGAAACAGGGTCTTGCTCTGTTGCCTGGGCTAGAGTGCAGCGGTGTCATCAAAGCTCATTGCAGCCTTGAACTCCTAGGCTCAAGCAATTCTCCTGCCTCAGCCTCCCATGCAGCTAGTACTACAGGCTCATGCCACTACACCCGGCTAATTTTTAAATTTTTTGCAGAGATAGGGTCTTGCTCTGTTGCTCAGGCTGATCTTGAATGCCTGGCCTCAAGCAATCCTCCCATCTCCACCTCCCAAAGTGCTGGGATTACAGATGTGAGCCATGGCACCCAGCCAGCTCTCCATTTTTTAATGTCTTATTTGCAATCATGTTGATACACCAATGTTAGGCTGTCCTTTCTGCAGCGGGAATTAAACTTCAAAATACAAGCATAAGAAGGTGCTCTGTTTTTGTTGACACTGGATTTTTATTGTGAACAAAAATAAAACCTTTTTTCCATAAGTAGTGGCTTCGACCAAAAAGAAAACACAAAAGACGACAACATGCTGGCATAAGCCAGGAGACAGTGGTGACTGCTTTTATTTTTATAGTGCATTGGGAAAGGCAGTTTTTTAAAAAATTTGAGAGACTGCTAAGAATAAAATACTTTTAAAGGCCTATGGCTCTTTTTGAAAGCATGACATGAAGGATGATCTGCATTTGTCTCTGACAGATACATAGAAAGCCAAGAAAACTAAGTCAACTCATAAAGGAGCATATTTACCAACCCAGAAAATAAAAAAAGATGTGCTATTCACATTCGTAGATACAAGTTTGTTTACTGCCATGAAGAACCAAGAGCTTTTATTGGTTCAAACTGTCACATGGTTTCTCTGCCGAGCTAGATCTCTTGGGCAAGGAGACCCACAACAGCTGAGCAAACACTCTGGAGTTACATGGAGCTCAAGACCACCGCAAGGGCTGCTGGAGAAGGGGAGGGCCACCCTGTGGGATCTGAGTGAGTGGCTCCGGAGAATTAGATGGTCTCGGGGTGTCAGAGCCTGACTGTTCATGCCCACCTCTAGCCTGTTGATAGACTTCCTGCTAGGGTGCTGAGACTCCCATATCAACAAGGTCCCATGCTCACAACCCCCACACTCCCCAATCAGGTCAAGCCTGGGGTCCCCTGCTGTGCCCCTGTCAGACAGCCAAGACACTACACACTTGGCGCTAAATCCCAGAGAACTGCTTCTCAGGCCTCCCGTGGCTGTCCCACAGTAGTTTTGGCCCAAATCATTTCCTGCTACATTTCCTTTCTCCATTGCCATGCAGAAAAGTGTGATGGGGCATGAAAAAACAGGATCGTGAGCCAAATAATACACTCTATTTGAAAAGACTGATCTGGGATCCTTCAATAAAGAATAATTGTGCTTGTAATTTCGAATTCCAGGCTGCATATTTGCAAAAACCCAAAAGACCACAGGATGGAGTAGTATAGACTACAATGTGGTAGACAACAGAGAGAGGAGTGATCGAAGGGCCTGGGAAGAAAGAGTCCCTGATTAGAAGATGTGGCTCCGATGTTCTACCTTGATGGCACTCAGCTATAGTCAAGGCCTTTCCACGACACAAACATGTGAGCAGAGGTTAGTTATACATATAATCTCTGTGTATATTAAGCCTATAAAAGTTAGTTACACTAGTTAATTAATAATTAGTTTGTATTATTAAGGATGGTTAAAAACCAGTCTCATTATCTTGTAGTATACTCAATATTAACAGAAATAGTTGCAAACTAAGGTTATCAGCTATATGAATATATTGTTAATTTAAAATATTCTTGGCAAGTAATTCAGTTGGAAAGTAATCCTAGTCTTCTCTGGCATATGCACATGTATGATTTCACGTGCACACACGCACACACACATAGCACTCAAGGAAGGACTGGAAAGAGAAAGATGAGTAAAGAAAAACAACTAAGGAGAAAGCAGGGCAGAATTGGAAATCAAAACAAACTTACATCTGAAATGATGTGATTAATAAAGTAGCCAAGGAATGGCCGGTCCTCAAACATCAAAGTAAAGCAAGAACAGGAACGTTTTCCAAAGCTCCATGTGGAATAAGGGAATCATTTCACTGTACCAACTACAACAATATACACAAAACTAGCCCTCTTTTCTAGTCATAACAAAAATTACTTGAAACATATACAGAGTGAAGGAAGGAATTTTGGTTTCGAATATTGCAAATTCAAGGAGAGTGAAGTTATTTCCTCCAAAGGCTGAAAATCTAATATACTGTGATTATATAAATAAAAATTCTTTCTTTCTCTTTTATCAAGAACTTGAAATAATTTAATCTTCCTGCAATTTTTTTAGAAAAGAGACTGTAAATGTTAACATTATTAAGTATATATTTAATGGAGACAAAAGAACAAGAACAAAAATTCTAACGGAGGCATTTTTGCCAAGAAAAGTTCTCCTAAATGAATTTCTTGATGGCTTAGAAAAAAGAAAGTAAGGTATATTCTGTGTGGATTAATGGTATTTGGAAAGTTATAACTAGATTTTAAATTCATTTTATGATAATGACAAGTTACCTCAAGTTTTTCATTATATGCTGCTAATTAAGCTAAATAAAATCAGCTTAATAAATAAACTTTTCTTCTTTCACAGTAGAAAAATCTAGCAGTTACCAGTTTAACAAAGTGATCAAACATAGCATCCCCAGTAACAGCACAAATTTGTCATGATATGACTCTTGATGTGACACTACTGGAAGTAACGTAACCTGTATAGTATCCTCACCAACATGTTTCACCTGAATATAGCAAGAAAACAATCATACAAGCCCAGATTATGGAACATTATCTACAACAACTGCCTCTGACCCTTCAAAAATGTTAATGCTATGAAAGACAAACAGGAGAGTGGACTATTTTAGATTAAAAGAAACTAAAGTGACATGACAAAGATATGCAATGTATCATCTTTGGAGACAATTGGGAAATTCAAATAGGAAGTCTATATTAGGTATTATCGATATTAAATTTCTTGGGTAGTTTCATAGGAGATTGTCTTCATTCTTAAGAAATCCATCCTGAAGTACTGAGGAGTAAATCATCATGACGTCTGCAAGTTGTTTTCAAATATGCACACATAACATACACACACAGGTATACGCATGTGTAAACATATATAGAGAGGCAATAGCAAACATTGTAAAACATTAACTATTGGTGAATCTAGGTAAAGTACATACGGATTTTCATTGTACTATTTTTTCAACTTCTCCATAGGTTTGAAATTGTTTAAGGACACTGAGTTTCTAAATAGTAGATGAAGACTATTTCTCTTTATAGAAGTGTTTCAGGTAATAAATGAAGAAGGAGTGATGGCAAAATGGAATCTCTAATATACTCACTGGGCATTAACGGCCATAAAAAGAAAGATAATCAGATACTATACACCTTTGAAAAGAACACATCATTACTATGAAGTAATCTTGTCAAAAAATCAAACCTAAAACCAACTGAATCTCTAGGTCAGCCATTTGCAAACATCACCAGAATCAAGACCACCTGAGAGGCTTGTTAAATCGCTGATTGCTGGACTGACTGCAAGCCCAGCGTTTCTGATTCAATAGGCTTGAAATAAGGTTCAATAATTCCATTTTTAACAAATGGTAATACTGGGCCTGCAGTCCAGAACCACCTTTTGAAAACAACTTGTCTAGATTAACCTACTAATTTATAAGAACTACAAAAGAAAGAGAAACATGCTAAATAATACAATGGGGATGCTATCAACAAAACCAGACTGTAGGTTAAGTCTAAAGGAAAAAAAACACTGGTTCTTAAATAAATTAAATGCAATTCAAATAAAGACAAAAGGGAAACATGTAGGTTAAAAGTGATTTAAAATATATACCAATCAAATGCAAATATGTAAAATTCTACTTAGATTCTTATTTAACTGTCTTTTTTAAAGAAAAAACACATTATATTTAAGAGACACGTAGAAATTTGACCATTGAGTCGATGAGTTGTCCATTTTTAAGGTGTGTTAGTGCTTTTTCTTAAAGAGAATTTTTAGTTTTTAGATACAGATATGGAAATATTTGTGGATTAAAAGAAGTTAAAGAGAAAAAAGGAAAAAAGAAAACTAAAGATAACATATCTATAATTCTTAATGAATTCCCTGATTTTAATTCTCCGGCAAGAATATTTTTTTTACCCTCTCTTGTTCCTTCTTTAACATTCCTTTCTGAAGCTTTTTTTTTTTTTAAGTACCTTTTTCCTCAGCTGATGACTCAGCTCTCAGAAATTTGAGGTGGCCGTCACAATTATGTGCATGGTTAGACTCCCTTTGTGTTGGTGCCAACATGTCTTTCCTGAATCCAGGGTGTGCACGTGATCATTTCCTTATTATTTTGACATTTGAGATGTCAAAATACTAAAGCACCAAACAGACACATAAACAATATAAGCCCCATTTTAATTGCAAGAAAAACTATCAAAAATAGTTTAATTGTGAAAATACCACATATGAAGAGTGTATTATAATAGCAGCATTGGAACCCAGTGGATAATATCATGAAAAATTCTGTCCAGCTGATGAAATAAAAATCAGCAACCCTTGGGGGGAAAAAAGTACATTATGAGTGTATCGCTTAAAGAATAACAATAAAATGAAAACCCCTGTGCATCTACCACCCGGCTTAAGATATAAAACCTTATCAGTGCCCCATAAGATCCCTGTGGGCCCCATCTAAATCACCTCCACCTCACTGTCCCCTGGAAGTAACCACTGTGGTAAATTGTGAGCTAATTACTCTTGCAGCACTACATGGTTTTACTGCCTATCACTTTGGTTTTATCTGTTTGGATATGTGTATAAACAGAATCATATCATATTCATTCTTCTGTGCATTATTTATTATTGTTGTTTTACAACCTATATTTTTGAGATTCAGCCATGTAAATATTTGCAGGAGAAATCCATGCATTTTCACTGCCATATAGTATTTATATGTATAAGATTTATCAGTTTTTATGTTTATGAAGATTTCACCTCTTCCTTTCCAAATTTTCAACTTTCTTATTTGATTGCACTATTACCTCTCTTAGAAAGTTACACTAGAATAATGATCGAGAGCTGATATTTATTTATTTATTTTTAGAGACAGGGTCTTGCTCTGTCACCCAGGCTAGAATGCAATGACACAATCATAGCACACTGTAACCTCAAACTCCTGGGCTCAAGTGATTCTCCCCTCTCAGCCTCCAAGTAGCTGGGACTACAGATATGCACTACCACACCCAGCTAAGTTTTGTACTTTTTGTAGAGACAGGGTCTCACTATGTTGCCCAGTCTGGTCCCCAAACCCCGACCTCAAGCTAGCCTCCTGCCTCAGCCTCCCACAGTACTGGAATTATAGGCATGAGCCCCCCCACTCAGCCACAAGCTGACATTTAATGTCAGTTCTTCAATATAGTGAGAACTAGTCTCTACAAAATACGTATTTTTAAAAAATTAGCCAGGTGTGGTGGCCTGTACCTATAGTCCCAGCTACTCAGGAAGCTGAGGCAGGAGAATCCTTGAGCCCAGGAGTTTGAGGCTGAATGTACTAAAAGACAGAGATTGTCAGAGTGGATCAAAAAACAAGACCCAACTATATGTTGTCTACAACAAACCTGCTTTAATTATGAACACACATATATAGATTAAAAATAAATGGATGGGCTGGATGCAGTGGCTCATGCCTGTCCTCCCAGCACTTTGGGAGGTAGAGGTGGGAGGATTCCTTGAGACCAGAAATTTGAGACCAGTCTGGGAAATGCAGTGAGACCCTGGCTCTACAAAAATTTTAAAAAATTAGCCTGGCATGGTGTTGTGCACCTATAGACCCAGCTACTCAGGAGGATCACTTGAGCCCAGGAATTTGAGGTTACAATAAGCAGTTACAGTGAGCTACGATCACACCACTGCACTCCAGCCTAGGCAACAGAGCAAGACCCTGTCTCTAAAAAAAATTTTTTTTTAAATTTTTTTAAAAAAGTAAATGGATAGAAAAAGATATACCATTTTAATAGTAATCAAAAGAAAGCAGGGTAGCTACATTAATTTCAGATAGAGCAGACTTCAGATCAAGGAAAATTATCAGGGATAAAGAGAGGCAGTACATAATGGTAAAGAGGTCAGTTCTCCAAAAAGTCATACTAATCTTTAATCTGTGTGCACCTAACAACAGAGCATCAAAATAGTTGAGGGAAAAACTTATATAACAGCAAGGATAAATGGATGAATCTACTGTTATAGTTGGAGACTTCAACACCCTTCTATCAGAAGTGGACAGATACAGCAGGCAGAAAATCAGTAAGAATATAATTGGCCTCAACAACGCCATCAATTAACTGGATATAATGGACAGCAGGAGGTATGTGAAAAATCTCTATGCCTTCATCTCAATTTTGCTGTGAACCTTAAACTGCTCTAAAATATAAAGTCTATAAAAGTAAAAATTATTTTTTTAAATGAGACAACTATCATTACCGAGTGCTTGTATATCATTATATTGATAATGTATACATATAGGTATATGCCATTTGTTTACAAATGGGAATATAATGTTTTGCACCTTTACTTTTTACTTGGTAAAATATTTTAGAGATCATTTCCCATTAATCTATAAATCTTTTTAACATCTGTATTGTATCTTTTTGTATGATTGCACCTTGATTTAATGTGTCCACTCCCCCCATCTATGTATATAGAGGTTATTTTCAGTCTTGTGTTAGAATAAATAATGTTTAAATGAGCATCTATTTTTGCACACCTATGTAATTATATCTGTAGGAGAAATTCTTAGAAGGGAAGTGTACATTTCTACCAATTTACACACACCAATGATGGATGAGTCAGGCTTTCCATAAGACATTATCCAGAGTGTATATCCTCAAATAAATGGCTATAAAAACATTTAATTCATTGGTAGAAAGAGATAAATGTTGAATGAACTCTGTCCTTGTATGAAAACACATCTCTATTATTATTTCACCCCTTTGACTGGTGAGTTTAACCAGTTGACATTACCACATGATTTATGCACAATTTCCTAAGCCCTAAAACTCTATTTTTAGGGTTTATAGATATTTTATAGACTTTCAAATAAGAGTGTAAATGGCTGTTAAAAATAACAGAAAAAAATACTGTCAGCAGGAATTTGTGAGCAAAAAGAGAGTAGTTTGAAAAATGATGCTTTCCAAATTTTCCCCTATTTAGTTCAAGACAACTCTCACTCACATTACCTTATTGTGTTTTAAAATGTTGTATGGGTCCTTTGTGAAATACTGAAGGTTACTGAATATATGACATATTTTTGCAAACCAAATGTTTCTTTAAAATTCAACAAATTTTCAATGAGGTTTAATTAGGCAGAGAAGTGGTTCAGAATTCATTTTAAAACGTGCATGATAATTAGGGAACATCAAAGAGTATTGTTACACTCTAAACCATAAACAACTGACTGTTAATGATTTAACAAATTCCAAACATTATCCCACAGCGCAGAAGACTGAAGCTTATTTTTTTACGGCAAGTGTAGATTAAGCTAATGATTTGCTCAATACCTCTTCTAAAAAAATAATTACACCACAGACTGCATCTATCACTACAAGGGTCAAAGTTCATGGCATTTTGTAGCTCAGAGAAACCTTAGGTATCTTCCCATTCACCAGCAGATGAGGAAACTGATTTGGCCAATGTCATACTTGATTACCAGTAGACTGAACTAAGACAGTTTTCCTGGCTCTCCATCTAGATCATTTTCTATTACATTTTACTATCTCTCTGTTGATATATGTAAAAGCACTCACAACACTATATAAATGAGTTTATTATGGCATATCATTTTTTAATGGACATTTAAAAAAATCTTTTAGGTTGAGAATTACTGTGATAAGAAATAAGGATACACCGATGAATGAGGGGAAGAAACTTTCTCTCATTCAGGAGTCCATATTCTGGTGGGAAAACCTTATTCCCATGATTAGAAAATACTCTAGGGCAAGAATGGGAAATCCTGCTAAGACCTGGGCTCCCCTGGGCTTGCTGAGAGTCCTGGCACAGCTGTCAATATATGTCATCACTGCCCTAACATCTATCACATCTGCCAATCTAGAGGAAAAAAAATGAGGCAAAATTAATATAAGTAGAGAGACTATTTAGGCCAAGTTTGATAACGCAGCCCAGGAGCTCAGATTCAAGTTGCCCTGAATATGTGCTCTGATGTGCAGCAGTTCCAAGTGGGTTTTTAAAAGAAAAGAAGAGACAGTTCCTAAATTGTTTAACCAAGAATTTACATTAAAATTACACAAGCTATGGATTAGTTATACCTTTTTCTTTGTATCACAAATTCCAGGCACGTGAAGATAAAGGAAGAGGTAGCTAGTCAGGAACAAAATGCCTTTAGACAATTTGCCCCAGGCATGGAGGTAGGGACTGAAGTACTGAGGTCTCTCTAAATTTTGCATAACTCACATAGCACAGACTGTTCTGAGCTATTTTTCTTTCCTCACATTTTTATTACAATTTAATTTTTTACATTTGTTCTGCTCTTTATAGGTTTTAAAACATGTATCCATTACTGTATCTGATCCCCACAGTAACTGTGAGGTAGATATTGTCTCCATTTTCCAATTGAGGAACCTGTAGAGGCCGGGGGGAACTTCCCCTTCACCTTCTGAAGAAGGTTCGCTGAAAAATCGGATCACAGAAGGCAGATTCACTGGAGAAAAGGAATACTCATTTATTTAACCTGCACATGGGGAGAATCACAGAGTGATTGCTCCCCTCCCAATAGGGGGTGAGAAGCTTATATACCATCCTGGCAAAACAGGTTATGGGAGGAGGAAGAGGAATTCTGATGAGGGGCAATAAAGGCTCACTAGAGAGAAATGAATGGATCCAGGGACAGAGATTAATTTGAAAATAGTTCTCTTCGACAATGAAAGGGTCTGTTCAGGTGGGGGTACGTTCTTGGTCTTATAGGGAGAGGAAGAAAAAACAATTGTTCTCCTTGATAGGTCTGAATCTTAGGCTGATAAAGGAATTTCAACTTCATCCTGTGCTTTGGGTGAGAGGGTGGTGGTGTCGGGTCGCAGTGACGGTCTGAAATGTCAGTTCTTGGTGCACTCTTTGCCGAAGAATGACCAGACACATCGAAAGCAAGGTAAGCATGAAAATGAGGTTTATTGAGGAGAGAAAGATAGGATTATAGAGCATGAGCAACATACAGATTTACAGAGCAAGATACATATGCCACAGATGATGACTTGACCCACTGTTGTAGCAAAAGAGAGCCTGGCTATGGTCTGGGTCTTGTTTTACAGTGTCTGGATAGGGACCCCCCTGTGGCTTAGATGTCACCATGGAACCACTTTGATTGGACAATTGGGAGTACATGACCTAAGTCTTCCTGGGCATGCGGATCTCCCATGAGCCTCTCTGAAAACCCATTTGGAGGGGTGAACTGCCAATAGCACCCACTTTTATCCCTAGGAGACCCAGAATCCCTTGCTATCTACCTAGCCGTGGAGGTGGCTTGTCAGATAGACCTCGAGGCTTCTCCACTTCAGCATATCAATGTACCATGTTTTAGGGCATCAGTTTCTGAGCCCTAAAAAACCCGTAGCTCAAAAAGCTCAGAAAATTGTAGAACTGAAACTAGAACCCCAGGCTCTGGCCTTTATTCTAATGAGTTTGTCATAATATTAGTCAACTCGAATTTCCCAAATTCCAAACATTTAATTTTCTGGGAATTCTGAGGTCATTTTAGAAGGGAGATCCTTCTGTGGAAGTTTGGGTAACCTAAATATCCAAATTATAGCATGCTTTCTTGAAAGAGGAAAATAGTAGCGCCCAAAAATTCCATGGAAGTGCTTGTGGCTGTTAGTGAACTGTGAGGATGGCATTTTGCTAGAAGCATGAAACCACAGTCAGCTTTGAGTTCCTCAGTTTGTTTGTTCCATTCCTTGTCATGGGGATAAGGAAACTTGAACATAAAATATCACTGAAATTAAATGGGTCTGGAAAGAAGTATACCAAAATGTTACCAGTCTCTGGGTGGTTGTGTTACAAGTTGATTTTATTTTCATTTTCTACATTTTCCACATTTCCTACAATAATCATGTTACTTTTATAATCAGAAATTATATAATTCATCTCTAGCTGTAAATAATTTCCAACCTATTCAAAAGGGAAAGAAGTTCAAACTTTCTTAAGCTAAATACTTAAACAGATTTTGGAACTTCTTCTGATAAATTTCAAATCCATCTCCCCCCCAAAAAAAGAAAAATAGAAAAGTAAATATGGAATTTCTTCTGATAAATGAATATTCTTTTATTATTTTTTAAAATTTTTTCTTAATTTTTTTTTTTAGAGATGGAGTTTTACTCTGTCACCCAGATTAGGTGACCTGATCATAGCCCACTGTAACTTCAAACTCCTGGCTCAAGTAATCCTCCCACCTCAGCCTTCCAAGTAGCTGGGACGACAGGTGTGAGCCACCACATCCAACCTGAAGGCTGGAATTTTTTTCTTTTGAAAAAAATAAATCTGCAAGTAAGCCAAACAATTTATTCAAGCCAAACAATTTATTCAAGCCCAAACAATTTACTCAAGCCCAAGAGTCTGAGCTTACAGTGAGCTATGATTGTGCCACTGCACTCCAGCCTGGGTGACACAGCAAGACCCTGTCTTTGAAAAAAAAATTTTTTTAATTAGAAAAGTAATAATAAAACAGACTGGGGGACTAGTTAATACCTAGGCAAGTGGAGTGGAAGCTTGCAGCAGGACAATAGGAACGGAGGTTGTGGGAAGTAGACAACTGGATATATAGCCCTAAGGAGTCCAACTGTAACTCTTTCCTAGAACTTTCTTTCCTCTTTGAATTTTTAAAATGATTACTGCTTTTCTAATTTAAAATACACTTTAAGGTGGATAATACATGATGCTGTCAGCATCTGAGCGTCATATGACACTGTAAAGAGAGTGAGTCAATATTGAGGCAATAGATTTGAAAGAGAGGAACAGAGAGTTTCTCCTGCTACAAATGGAAAGATAGGAAAAACAAGAATTCTGCAGTCCTTGGCTGTCATCTAGGATCTCACTGTTCAGGAAGCAGAATTTAACTAAGTATGGACAATGCAACCATAATTTAGGACCTCACTGGACTTTGGGTGCTTAGGTACATTTTTCTGAACCCCCAATTTTCCAGCCTCTGCAAATCCCGAGCTCCCCTCTGATTTCTGCTAATGTTTGACATTAGAATACTGTTTTCTCTGTTTCTCCATCTTCAGGAGCCATCTCATTTCTGCCTAGAGTCACTCTGCTGCTTTTCACAAGGAATCCTAACGCATTCATGGTTTAGAATTGAGTAACTTAAGGACAGATTTGAAGAACAGTGGAAATCCCTTCACCAGGCATTGCCAACCCCTCCACCATCGCCCTTTCTCACTTCCCACTGCTGTCCAAAAACGTGTGCTCCCACCCTGCGATCCTGCGGCTGTGCGCATACCCTCAGAAGTGCAGCACATCCTCTCCTGCAATTTCATCTCCCCACGAGACCAGCTGAGCTAGGCCAACTTCCCTGCCCTGGGACTCCCCACTCCCCCTGGAATTCTGATGAATAAAGTGCTCTTCAACAAAAGTTGAAAATAATAAAGCACTCATCATAAATGATGATGAAGTGATACAGAGATGAACAAAGTGCTCACCAATAAATTCCACCTGTCCTTGAAATTCTGATGAAGGGCTTAGCAATGAAAGTTTCCTTTACAAACCAAAATCATGGTTTGTAAACATTTGATCATGCACTATTGTGGCAGGAAGTGGAACTGATTCATGGGAATCAGTAGGTCCGTGAGTCATCACAACACTGCACCTGAAATGCCCGCAAATCCCCTTTCATCCCTTATACTTACTCCTCTTCATTCTTTAAGAGCTGAGTCTGGGGTTGTTTTCTCATGTAAACTTTTTGTAACTCTCCCCTTCTCTAAAATGACCGTCTTTGGCACACATATTAGTTGAAATCACTCAAATAAGTGAAGTGGTTTAAGGGGTCCATGAAATATAGAACAGCAATAATACATAACAGTGGTTAAAAATGCAGGTTGTCGAGTCTGGCTGCCAGAATTCAATCCTGGATACCTACTTAATGGTTCTACCATCCAGAGACTTACTAGACAAAGAAGAGGGGAAAGAGAATTACACATATCACTTTGAGGGGTGTGGCGAATACACTTTATTTGCATGTAAATCAGGGTGTAAAGGGAAGTGGGGGAAGTTTAAGGATATCAATCAACAATAGTTAACAAGTCTTCCAAGGAATTGCTGCCGTTGTTTGTCATTCTTAAATATTTCTATCTTTATCCATTCTTTTCCCAGTCACTGTCATTAATCAAAACACTAGTATGTCTCTCACCAGACCAGATAAAAGGTCATGAAAGGTCTTCAAAGACCTATCTCAGTAGGAGGCTTGCAGCTAACTGAAATCCAAAATAGAAGATAATACTCACCTCTAAATTGACATCTGCTCTCTCCACCTAAGCTGGTGAGTGAACTCCTCAACAATTGTGATACGCAGAATAATGTCTCCCCAAAGATTTCTTTGTCCAAATCCAAATCTGTTATTTTACATGGCAAAGGGACTTTGCAGACATTAGTATGATTAAATTAATGATCTTGAGATGGAGAGCTTACCCTGGATAATCCAGATGAGCCCAGTGTAATCATAAGGGTCCTGATAAGTGGAGGCAGGTGAGTAGGAGTCTGAGCAAGAGATTTGAACATGCCATGCTGCTGGTTTAAAGAGAAAAGAAGAAACTACGAACCGAGGAGCACAGGTGGCTTCTAGAAGATGAAGAGGCAAGGAAAAAGATTCTCCCCTCTGCAAATGTTCTGTACCTATTGCACGAGTCTGGTGAGAGAGAACACTTGCACAAGTCAGGCAAAGAAAGTTTATTACTCATAGGCAGCAAGTATGAACAGAAGCCTAGGATCTGAGGCGAACCAGTCCCTCAAGGTTCAGAAAAGCCGCCTAAAGCAGATAGAGTCGTGTCTACACGTGCTGCTTGTCCCACGGAGCTGAGGGACTCCAACAGCACTCCTCCCTGGGTTTATATACCCTGGGGATAGCACTCTGCCCTGGTTTATATACTTTGGGCAACACTTGGATCAATAAGCTCAAGCTTAGCAGAACTTTCTGGTCTAGAAGGAATGAGACCATAGGCTGGGCTGTTCTGGACATTTCTTCCTTATCTCAGGATGTTACATTCTCGGGAGCAAACTGCTCAAGAATTGCAAACAAGAGAGGAAGAGCTAGTTCAGCCAAAGTCCTGGGGACCTCATCCTCCTGTGCCCTAGAGTCTCCAGAAGGAACACAGCCCTGCCTACACCTGCATTTTAGCCTAGTAAGATCAATTTGGAATCTTGAATACCCAGAACAGAAAGATAATAAAAGCTGCTAAGTTCATGATAATTTATTATAGCAGCACGAGGAAACTGATATACCAAGTCACCTATGATTTTCTTCTCATACTTGTTGATAGCTAAAACTGTTGTTCAGTTTATTTGTTTGTTAGCTGTCTCTTTACCACTCTACCCCACTCGCCGGGAATATAAGTTCCACAAGATGAGGTATATCCTCAGACTGAGCCCATTCCCTGTGATGCTGTTGACACTTAATAAATCACTATTTTTTTTTGTATTCAGATGAGTGCATGAAGTACTAATGGTATTGCTGAAATTTTTTAACATTAGTAAATGACACCAGAGATCATGAACACAGTATTCATTCTGACATGCTCTTAGGACTCTGCTATGTGCCAGGCAACACAGGAGGTGTTAGGGATTAAGATAGGTAAAAATGCAGGTCCTGTCATCCAGGCAATCTCAATCCTGTAGCATAGAGTAACAATGTAATATGGATTGTATTTTACTAAAGGTAAGATTGCTTTGGGGCTATTAAAATGCAAATTGAATAGAAATGTTTTCTAGGTCACTGTTTAGAAGAGAGGTATAGTGGGCTCAGGGGTTAAGAGCAGCAGCTTTGAACTCAGGAGACTTACTTACGAATCTTAAGTGCGACTGACTTACTCCTGACTCTGTCATTATTTTGCCCCAAGGTGACCTGGGGTATGTACTTAATTCCCCCAGACCTCATTTTCTCATCATTAAAATGGGAATAACGATATCCATGCCACAAGATTGTGATATTGCAATAAGAGAATGTATACAAGAGACTTTAATGTAATGCCTGGCACAAAATAATAGCTCAATAAATAATAACTTAGAGACTGATTCATTCTTCAATACGCAGAGGCAATTTTTATGAAACTAGATGGTTTCCCAACTTTCCCTCCCCAGGAACCACTGGAGCTGAGCTATCTTATTTTGAAGAGCCTCACTTCCCACATCTCCCCGCTCCCGAATCCATAATTTCTGCTCAGTGCTGAAATGACTTGCCAAACCAGATTCTGTCAGCTAGGGTTTCCCTTTGCTTATTTTCCTTCAAAGGATGGACTCCAGCCAGAAAAAGGGTTTTAGAAGTTAGTTAGGAGCTTCTCCAACTAAAAACACAAATGTAACGGTTTTGGGGGCACCGTAAGAAGGCAGAAATATAAGGACAAAATGATTCTTTGTGGTCAAGATGAATCAGCTACGTTTGTTAGGGCAATTTTGTTTGCCTGTGTTCTTTTTTTTTTTTTCAAACGCTATACATCAGCATAAAATCCCTCATTGTTCATTTTCCACTGGATCTTTGTCAATATGATTTTCACTGTTTTCTTTGTAACACCCTAGTGCTAAGCAGATTGGGAAGGCCATAAGTCTACTTCCCAAAAGTTAAACGATGAAGTTATACAAATATGGCAGATATTCTCTTTATTGACACATAACATTGCTTTGTCTTATTTCTCTCCCATGTAACCTGACACACAAAAAAACTGGATCCCATATTTTGAATTCTGACCAGTTAACAGGGGAAATTAAGAATGATAAAGTGCCCCAATTCTTAGGAGGTTTGGGTGGTGTGTTATTGCAATGTGGAAGCAGAGGTGTCTTCTTTTCTTTGTTTCTCAAACATAAAGAAATACGAAGAAACCCAGGTAGCAGTCTCTGTTCTGAAGCTGGAGCTATGGAATGGCAGTTATCATCTGTAATCTCCTCATATGCTGGAATCTTTCAGAGAATCTAACCTTCCCACTGAGTGAAGGGTCTCAGCAAATACTGTATCTCTCTTTCATTTATTATAGCAGCTATTCAGGAACCTATAATAGGGTCATTTTCCTTTTGGAGAGGTGGGAAATTCTAGGAGAGTGGTCTACAGATTCATGCTTAGAAGGATAGGCCCCTGGGAGAGTTCATATGATTTATGACAGACAGTGGCTGGGGCTGCTGTTAACCGCAACACATCCTCCCCGGGAGCCCACGGCGACTACCGAGTCTGCCTTTCTGGTTGTCTGCTAATATCCCCCATGGAAGCTCAGTAGGAACAGTAGGCCGGATAGAATTCCCAGGCTCTCAGAAGGCAACAGAAGCCAACTTCAAACTCTTGCAAAAGAATTTCAGGCTGCTTAACAGTGGGGATCATCCAATTGAGGAGCATGAATAAATGTCAGCCTCCCTCTTTATAAATAGAAACCATGATACACATTTTGCCAAGTGTGTAAATGTGTGTGAAGACTGTAATCTGTCCTATCTCAGTCTATTAAATTCAGTTCAATTCATCATAACTATTTATTAAATACCTTTGTTGTGTCTAACTCTGTGCCTTACTCTGTGATAAATACAAAAATGAGTAATAAAGTTAGAAAGATAAGATATTGGTATTGACAGGGTCTGTTTTGTATATCTGCTTTAATTTTTTTTCTTAAATATTCCTCATAACAACCTTGAAAGGCAGTGCAGTTTAGATTAAAGGTCCAGCTTCATGTAGTGGAGAGTCAAAATACTGACTTAAATATGATAATTTCTCTCTGCTGTAAGGGTCCAGAGGTAGGTGATCAGGACTAGTGCCATAGCTTCCATTCCAGGGGCCCAGGTTTTGTCTATCTTGTTGCTCAGCCTTTCCAAGGGTATTTCTCTCAGCCACACGGTCCAAGATGGCCCTCCACCCTGTCCACAGTCCCTCCCCTCGCACAGATCACTTCTGCTCACAGTCTGTTTGCATGGCCAGATCTACTGGGAAATAGGGGTTTTATTATGGGCAGTACATATCCAGCTAAAAGGCAGAAATTCATTTATATGAAATGAAAGGAATAAAACAGATGTTGTGTAAGGTGGTTATGATGATTCTCATTTTACAGTTATGAAGCCGAGAATCATGCAGGTTAAATAACCTTTCTAAGATCCACAGGCTTCACTACACTCTACTGCCTCTCTGTAATGCTGTGCTATAGCTGCCTTAGGCTTTTGGCTAAACTCTTTCTGAAAGCAAAGAGCCAAAATGTGCATTTCCACAGTAAATTCTGTATCCTTTATGTAAAGGGAAACAAGGTTGTGATGAAAAATTATTTAAGAGGCTGGGCACAGTGGCTCACACCTATAATCCTAGCACTCTGGGAGGCTGAGGCAGGTGGATTGCTTGAGCTCAGGAGTTTGAGACCAGCCTGAGCAAGAGCAAGACCCTGTCTCTACTGAAAAAAATAGAAAAAACTAGCCAGTCAACTGAAAATAGAAACAAAAAATTAGCCGGGTGTGGTGGCCCACGCCTGTAGTCCCAGCTACTCGGGAGGCTGAGGTAGGAGGATTGCTTGAGCCCAGGAGTTTGAGATTGCTGTGAGCTAGGCTGATGTCAAGGCACTCACTCTAGCCTGAGTAACAAAGTGAGACTCTGTCACAAAAAAAAAAAAAGAAAGAAAAGAAAAAAAAGAAAAAAGAAAAACTATTTAAGGTAGAAAATTACCAAGCTCAAGATCTCTCACTTAGGGAAAAAAAAAAGATTCTGAGTAAGTGGAAAGTCCACCGATCTATGGGGAAAGTTCAGGAAACTAAGCAGTGAGGTCATCAAGGTAGGTAAGACTGCCTGGAAGAAATCAAGGCATGCCCTCCCTCTCTCTGCTTTTATATTCTCATCCTAACGATGGTCACTGTCATGACTACTCAATTCTGCCACTGTAACATGAAAGTAGCTAGCCATGAAATATGTAAGCAAACAAGTATAGATGTGTTCCAATAAAACTTTATTTATGTACATTGAATTTAACTTTCAAATGATTTTCACGTTACAAAACATTCTTCTTCTTTTGATCTTTTCCAGCCTTTTAAAAATGTAAAAATCACTTTGAGCTCATAGGTATTTAAAAACAGATGGTGGGTACATCTATACCATGGAATACAACTCAGCAATAAAAAGAAGCAAACTCTTATGACAGACAGTGGATCTTGAGATCTATATGAGTCATTGTCTGTGTCAGTAGCAAATTGACAGTAGATCAGTTTGCTACTTCTTTAACAGTATCAGTTTGCTTCTAGATAAAGACAGTACTCTTTACTCTTTAACTGACAGTGGATCAGTTTGCTACTTCTTTAATAGTATCAGTTTGTTACTTCTTTAACAAACAGTAGTTTGAGACAGTAGATCTCAAGAACATTACAGTGGAAAGAGCCCATCTAAAAGGTCATGGATGGTATGATTCCATTTATATAACATTCTCAAAAGGGCAAAAATAGAGACGGAGAACAGATTAGTGGTTAGAAGTTAGGCATGGCTGGAGATAAGAGTATGGCTGTGGCTACAGAAGAGGTCGCATTAAGGAGATATTTGTGATGATGGGATAGTTCTGTATCTTGACTGAGGTGGTGGCTACATGAATCTGCAAATGTGATAAAATGGCATTGACACAACACACATTGTGCCAACGTGAATTTCCTGGCTTTGATATTATACTATAATTATGTAGAGTGTAACCATTGGGGGAAACTGAGCGAAGGGTACATGGCACCTTTCTGAATCATCTTTGCAACATCATGGGATTCTATAATTACTCCAAAATAAAAAGTTTAAAAAACAAAAAATGACACACAGACAATGGGTCAGGTTTGGCTCATGGGCTGTAGTTTTTCAACCACTGAAATAAGAAAGTAATATTTGCAATATATTTAATAGGAAAAAATTAATACACAGAAAATTTAAGAATATACAAGTCAATATAGAAATGATAGAAATGACAACTATTTTTTAAAGGTCGATAAAAGATATAACTAATTCACAGAGAAATACAGGCAACAAAAACATTTTTAAATGGCTAAAATAGCCCAAATATTTAAAAAAATTAATCACAAGCAGCATTTTCCCATAGTATCAAAAACATACGAGATGAATATCATCAAGTATTGACAACACTGTGGAGAAATGTATAGGGACACATATGGTTGGTAGGAGACTATTGGTGAATTAACTTTGAAAGATGATTTGGTGATTTTTACTAAAAATTTAAATAAACATGCCTTTGGTCCACAATTCCACATCTCAGAATTAATTCTATGGATATACTCACACAGGACCACAAAGATATAAGGATGTTTACTACAGTTTAGTTGTTTTCTTTTTTTTTTTCAAAAAAAAAAAAAGCTTTATTGAGGTTTAATTTACATACCATAAAATTAGCTCATTTGGGCTGGTGTAGTGGCTCATGCCTATAATCTCCTGAGAGGCTGAGTCATGAGGATTGCTTGAGGAGGGCAGGAGTTAGAGACCAGCCTGAGTAACATAGCGAGGCCCGGTCTACACAAAAAATAAAAAAATTAGCCCGGCATGGTGGCACGCCTATAATCCCAGGTACTCTGAAGGCCGAGGTGGGAGGATCACTTGAGCCCAGGAGTTTGATGTTACAGTGAGCTATGATTGCAGCACTGCACTCCAGCCTGGGCGACAAAGTGGAAAATTTACACAAAAAAAAAAAAAAAAAAAAAAAAAAAAGAAAAGAAAAGAAAAAAAATTAGCTCATTTGAAGTATACAAGTCAATGATTTTTAGTATAAATTTACAGTCATACAACTATTACCAAAATCGAATTTTAGGACATTTCATCACCCCTAAAAGACCCTTTACACCAATTTGCAGTTGTGCTTTGTTGTCACCCCTACCCCTAAGCAACCACTAATTTACTTTTGTTTCTGTAGATTTGCTTTTCCTGGACATTTCATGTAAGTGACACACCTTCATTTTAATTGGGATATGCCCAATACTCAACATCATAAATCTTTCACTACTGCCCTAGTACCAGCTATGGACATAATTTTACAAATTATGCTCAAATTTAGCTTAAAAGCATAAAGAATACAGCTTCAGTAAGGGGGAGATGGAAGCATATTAAATGGCATTAAGAGAAATTGGTATTACTACATTCCCATGTATACTGTCTTTCTTCAGAATTTGATAAGCAAAATCAATTGAACTTTGTCACAGAGCAATTCTGAGCTGCTGTTATACTTTTCCTCATCCATAGGGCGATACAAAATTGATCTGTGCATTTTCAAGGCGGGAGGCATTGGTACTTTGACAGAGTTCTATTATGGCGACAGTGTGCCTATTATGCCAAATAACTAATGTACACCTAATGATTGTATTATACACAGAAAGCCGTCATGCACTGATTACCAACTGCTGTTTATAATCTTTGGAATACATTTTTCTGATGCTGAAGGAAACGATGGAAAAAGTCACAAGAGGGAGAAAATGGAAAAGAAAGTGATCCATAAACAATGGGGCTTCAGATAGCTCCATGTGGCTACATCAAGCCTCATGATGTCTGAGAATCACTGACAATTTCTAGGAGCATAATAAATTTTCTAGGCTTAATAGCACTAAAGCGAATAGTAGCCTCTGATTTAATATGTGCAAAGGTGCCAGGGGTGTGGTAATACTTGATACCATGAATCCTGTGCTGCTTAGACAGACTGCAACTGCTGAGCTGACGACACCCCAACTGTAAATGGGCATCCTAATCAATCACGGAAAACTGCTGGTTTAAATGTTGAGAGCTGCTTTCTATGTTTGTTATGATAAAATTATGTTTTCAAGTATTTTAGAGGTTCAATAGGAAAGAAAAGAAAAGGACTTGGTTTCTTTGAGCAGTGTCGGCACCAGGAAATTGCGCCATCCTGACAGGAAATCAAGACAGCCTAGGGTATTCTTAAATGGGACCAGATCCTGAAACTCTGCTGCCTTCTTTCCATGCAGCATTAGAAGGCAACCGTTTGGGAAGAAAAGTGAGCAAGTGGTAAGAATAGGTGGGTTGGTTCCTCAAAGCGTTAAACATAGAATTACCACATGATCCTACAATACCACTTCTAGGAGTCGTATTATACCCAGAGGAGGAGTGGTATTATACCCAGAAGAACTGAAAGCAGGGACTCAAACAGATACTTGTACACCGATGTTCATGGCAGCAGTATTCACAACAATCAAAAGGTAGAAACAATCCAAGTGTTCACCATCAGACGAATGGAAAAACAAAATGTGGTTTATATTAATGCATGCAAGTAAATATTATTCATTCTCAAAAAGAAAGAAATTTTTTTTTTTCTTGAGACAGAGTCTCACTCTGTTGCCCAGGCTAGAGTGCCTAGCTTATAGCAACCTCAAACTCCTGGGATCAAGCGATCCTCCTGCCTCAGCCTCCTGAGTCTGGGACTATAGGTGTGCACCATCACGCCCGGCTAATTTTTTTTTTAGTAGAGACAGGGCCTTGCTCTTGCTCAGGCTAGTCTCAAACTCCTGAGCTCAAGGGATCCTCCTGCCTTAGCCTCCCAGAGTGCTAAGATTACAGGCATCAGCCACTGCACCTGGCCAGGAAATTGTGATATATGTGACAACATCGATGAACTTTGAAAAAACGTAAAAGGATAAATATTATATGACTTCATATATAAAGTAACTAGAATAGGTAAATTCACAGAGGCAGAAGGTACAATGGTGGTTACTAGAGGCTGGAGAGACAAAGGAACAGGGAGTTATTTAATGGACACACAACTTCTGTTTCCAATGATTAAAAAGTTATGGAACTGGACTGTGGTGATAATTGCACAACATTGTGAATGTATAAATATACAATGCACTGAATTAACTGTACATTTAAAAATGGTTACAATGGTAATTTTATGTCATGTATATTTTGCCACAATTAAAAAAACATTTAAAAAAAGGGCAAAAAAATTGGGGCATAGCCAAGGTAAGCACAAATGTTAGAATTAAACTTTTTGACGTCTGATTGTCCTGTTTTATTTAACCTTCTCTGAGGTCTTAAGGCTCAAAGAAATAATAGCTAATTCTGGCTATTTATGGTTCTAATGAGAGGAAGAAATGAGTCACTTTAAAATTCTAGATTACAAATTAATTTTTTCCTTCATCACTTCAATAAATAATTATTGACCCCTTTCTATCTATGTGCCAGATGCTATTCTAGGTGTTTGTGAACAGGAAGAAAAAACTCTCCTAGAGCTTAGTGGAAGAAATGTAATAAACAAAGAAAGCTTTAAATGAACAAGAGAATTTCTGGTAATGTTATGCCCCATGAAAAAAGTAAAATAGAGTGATAAGGATTGGGAGCAAAAGAGGGAAGGATGCTGCTTTTGAGAGGGTAATCAGGAAATATCAAGACCAGAACGATTAAGAAAGAAACCATAGAACCCAAACCTGGAGGAAATCATTTCTGCTAGAGGATACACTCATAAAAAGGCCTCGTGGCAGGAAATACTTCAACATTTTCAGGAAACAGAAAGAAGGCTCTTGTCACAGATCCTAGTGAGAAAGGGAGGAGAGCCAGCAGGTATCAATGGAGAGTTAAGGTCTTGTAATGCCCTGTTAAGGAGTGTGCAAAGGGAACCCCTCGGAATAAAGCAGTGAAGTGACATGATACCATTATATTTTAAAAGGGAACTCCGGCAGCTGCATGGAGAATGGACTAAGACTGAGTTAAAAATAGAAACATGGATACCAGTGATCATGGAGGTCAGCTATGAGTCTAATACACCAGTCCAGGTGAGAGACGATGGTAGCTTAGATCAGGTAGGTGGTGATGCTAATGAAAGGAAGTAGAATTAATGGCAACTGAGAATAATTCATCAGAGATATTTCAAAGAATCTTAAAAGATCATTTTTAAAAAATGTATAATCTGAATTGTGCCTGATACCTTACAGTTTTTTCACAGCATATCAGTTGGTTAATATTCGAAGGTAAGCATACGCTTTCATAGGAAGAAAATGGTTAATTGGGTATAGTAAATAACCGAGGCTATGTGCTCTCCTTGCTGTATAATTCAACATTTCAACAGTTATATAAATGGCATATATAAGTCCTTAAAAATATTTGCTGAATAAAAGAACATACCTAAATAATTAATCTCTTCCTCAAAGACTTAAATGTTATATTATTCATGCAGGTGTGCTGGAAGGCAATTGAGTTCCACATGTATTTTGATTGTGTCCAGTTCTACATTAGGTGCTGAAAATGTAATATTAAATAAGCAATAGACTTTGCTTATATAGTTTTTGCAGATCATAGTTTGTAATGATGATGATGATGATGATTCAAGTAAGCTTTTATGGGGCTTATTCCCAATTTCCTTCTTCATTCCAGGTAAATCTCATAATGCTTAGTCTAAAACACTCTATTCTCAGAACTGTCATAAGGAAATTCATTCATTCTCAATTAAGTTTAGGAAGTGTGGAGTAAAACAATGTTCAAGGATTTAACTTGACTGCAGAAGTCTCAATGTGTAAAATACTAATGTGCAAAAGGGACATAGTACGTATGCATATTTTACATTATAGCTCTTTCTAAAGGCACCCCTTTTAACATCTATCCAAACACCATCAGAAAGGACCCAATTTGGGAAATGCTACTGGACACAGTCTCTTTACTTACCCTCTGCACTGTCTCCTATCCCTTTGGGACACGATCCAGGTCCTTTGACTTCTCGACCACATTGTGTCAAAATCTCTCTATCCTTAAGGCAATAGAAGATTCATTCTCTTTTCTCTTGTATGAATCACTTTTCTATGAGAGCCTTGCTGCCTAGTAACTAGTTTCTGACCTTTACAAGTTTAATATGACCTGCTTGCTGGACCGGCCTATTCTCATTATATTATTGGGCTTCAATAGACTCTCTTTTAGAAGCATATGCTAGATCTATCTCTGGAAGATTACTCAGACCAAGGAAATTACCCATATTTTTCTCCACACTGACTCATGAGGACCATAACCTTTCAGATAAGGAAAAATGGTCTAAGGCACACTATCCAAACTTGTATGTGCTTCTGAGTCATCTGAAGAATTTTATAATAACACAACTTCCCTGGCCCTACCCTAGGCCTAACTGGATCAGAAAGATATTACAAAGCGATTCTAATGTAACTAGATCTTAGATAGTCTAATTCCATTTTATTTTTGCTGCCTTAAATTTAGGAGTAGAGCTAAGTTTATAATGAAATCACTTAGATTTGTTTATTGTTTTTATAGATTTAAAAATGTTTCTCCAAAACCTCTGAGATGTAGGCAAGGCAAGTATTATAATTTCCATTTAATAAATGAAATCCATGAAACATCTGGGAGCTTCTGATCAATAGTAACCAAGGTCAAGGTCCCTGACTTCAGTCTTCACAGTTTGCCAGTGAATAGAGACAAGCAGTAGTAATAAGGAATGAAAAGTGTTATGATGAGGTAACAAAGGAGCACAGGGGTATGATGAGAGCACGTAGCAAGGGCAGCCAACCCACTGTGGGGATGCCCAGACAAGGCTTCCAACTCAAAGAATGAGTAGAAATGAAAAATTAGAGAGGAATGTGCCCCCCATGTTGGAACAATCAAACTTTGAGAAGGGCCAAGGCAAGAGAGTGAGAAAAGAGTTTAGGAAATGCAAATTAGTTCAGGTTGACTGAAGCAGAGGCTTCAGGGAGGAAAGTGGCCAAAGATGAGGCCGAAGAGGTAGACAGGAGTCTATAAGCAATGTGAAGGTCGCACGGATTTATCTAAGGACAGTGGGCAGCTACTGAAAGACTCTGAGCAGAAGAGCGGCCTGATGAGGTTTGGGTTTTCCAAGGCTTACTTTGGGTGTGGGGTGCAGAATGGTGGGGAGGGAAGTAAGGCTGGAGGTGAGGAGAAGGAGACAAGGTAAGAGATTGTAGCAGAATTCCTTAGGACGCGTGCTCATGCTTGTACCACCACAGCGGTGGCAGTAGAGAGAAGAGACAGGTGGTGGTGTCTGTAGTACTTGGGCAACTAGGTGCCCAGTGGTATCACTCATTGAGATAGACATGAGAGGAGCTGGTTGGGATGGTGTCCAATTTGGACATATTAAAGCATAAATGTGCAGGAGGCAAGGTAAATAAATATTATGGGTGGGAAGTGCAGGAGAGATATAAGGAAAGAGGAAAAGATTTGAGAGTCAGGAAATGAAACTGTGGGGGGAGATGAGATGAGAATATGAGGACATTGGGACCCACAGAAGGTAAAAATGACACTGAGGTTATACTATTGGAGCTGGGATAATAACCCAGGTCTTCTGACTCCTAGCATGGTGGTATTGCCTAAGAACCAGAAGGGAGAATCCCAGCATGATAGTTGAGAGCTCTGACTCAGAGAGCAGAAAGAGAACAGTTTGAATGCCAACTTGGCCACATATAAACCAAGTGACATTAGGCAAGTGACTTAGTGTCTTTATTCCTTACTCTCTTAAGCTATAGTAGGGAGATAATAATAGTATCAGTCTCAAGGGTGTTGTAGAGATTAAATGAGAAAGCATATCTAAAGCATTCTGCTTAGTGTCTGATACATAGTACGCAATCAATAAATGGTAGTTCTTACTATCACGTTCAATAAATAAAAAAATTTCTTTGAAGATCATCACGTATATATCATGTTGAAAAATATTGATTTTAAGATTTTAATTTAAAATATCAAAATGTAAATATTTTAATTTAAAATATCAATTACTTTTAATTGTAATTTAAATTCTCAATTTACACAAATTACCACTTTTCCTTTAAACAGAAATTGTACTATTAGGGATTGATTGACCAAAGATCAAACTTGATGTGGCTAGAGATGGCAATTTGTGTCCTAGACATCTGCACTCGAATGTTTATAGCAGCACAATTCACAATTGCAAAGATATGGCAACAACCCAAATACCCATCAATGTATGAGTGGATTAATAAAATGTAGTATATGTATACCATGGAATAGTACTCAACCACAAAAAACAACGGTGATCTAGCACTTCTTATATTATCCTGGATAGAGATTGAGCCCATCCTTCGCAGTGAGGTATCACAAGGATGGAAAAACATGAACCACATGTACTCACCATCAAATTGGTACTAATTGATCAACACTAAGGTGCTCACATAGTAGTAATACACACTAGGTGTCAGTCAGGTGGGAGGTGGGGACCTGGGGGGATGGTGGAATAAATCCACAGCTAATGGAAACGGGATACACTGTATGGGGGAAGGACACGCTTGTAGCCCTGGCTTGGGTGAGACAAATGCATTTCATGTAACCAAAATGTTTGTACCCCTATAATATCCTGAATTAAAAAAAATATACTTTGGAGTAGCTCTGCCTAAGGCTGAGAAGACATCAGAACAAACAACAAAGTCACCTAGGTGTTACTGGTAATATATATAAAAATAGTAAATTTCCCTATAAAGAGTAAAGTACCATATCTGGAAGGAAAATTGCCTATAGCATGGGCAGTACTATTTAATCTCTTTTGAGGAAGAAAGATCCCATACAGAAAGAACATGATAAATATGCTAAGTTTATACAATATGTGCTCAGTTATAAATATTCTAAGCATGTACTTTAATAATTCTCTCATCAGAGCAGCCTTGTTACCCCCACCATCAGCAGATAGAGATAATTAATCAACTGAAATGAATAAACAAATCTGTTATACATGAATGATGATTATGTCTCTTTCAGTTGTGAAGGCTTTTCATAACTTATTCATGCCAATGTTATGAAGACTTTTTCCTTAGGGAACAAAATCTCCTTTTTGGTGAGACCTCTTTTTAAACTGTTTTTGGCAACCAGTGGTATTTCAGCCACATGCAGTGGACATAGGTTACTGTTGGGAGCATATGGGGGTTCTGATGTTCTTCTATTTTACCCCCAAGAGGGAGAGAGTGGGCCCATTACTCTGTTTCATGCACATTTGCAATCTCGCTGGCAGAGCAGGGATGGTTTGCCCTGACTGCACTCATGAAAGTGGACATGACAGCTATCATGTCCACACGGAAGCAGACAGAGCTACTGACAAAACTCTGCATAGGCCGCTTTGCAGATTATGCATGTAGACATTAATTCATAAGGCTAGGGAATATGGAAAGGAAGTAGAACATGCCAGCCCAAAACAGGCCTCAGGCTGATCATGAAGAAAAGAGCATCAGTCCGATGAACAAAATATATGATATATTATAATTAGTTCCTAATATAGTATTTATTCTTGTATTAAATATAATCCTCCACAGTCTGTTACTTTTTTTGTTTTTTGTTTTTTTTACATCTATGAGCAAAGCCTTTGCTCCAGATTATCTTATCAGGATGTTTGCATAACAAGCAGCCTTGGATGTTCCTGAATATAGAACAGCATGCTTACTGTCCCTTAGAAAAGATTCAGATTCTCTAAACTCAGGGTTCTTCTCCTTGAAACCCACTGTATGTGCAGGTATCACCTGGCCCTCTTTGTGTCACCCTGTGGGAATGGGGGCTTAAAGAACCCAAGACAATATTCTAGCTCTTGATATTTCTGTGAGTAATAAACTGTCCTTTATCTCTAACCCAGGAGTTCATGTCATCTGCCAGCACCTATGAAAATTGTTAGCTTGCAGGCAGGATAAAATCCTAGACTTTTTACAGTTCTTAACACTAGATTTCAGCATGTCTAATATTTGCTACAAGTTATTTTAAGGTTTGATATTCTTTAGCTTAAAAATTTGTTTTTTTGTGGTTCCATTCCTTGTAAAATAAAATTTAGGATAGAAAGAATAGATCTATAGTCAGTACAAAGGGAATATATTTCTGAAAGTGATATTGAAAGCCAAATAGTCAAAGCAAGTTCTAAATCATCCACAGTATATAAAATTAGAAAATACTTATCTATATTATAATGACAAAAAAACAAAGAATGAAAAAGCAGATTAATGTTTTCCTAGAGAGTCAGACAAAATTTCATAGTAGAAAAAGAACTTAAAAATCAGTTTTGATTGACTCCATTTAAAAAAATAAGCCATCTGAGGTCTAACATACATTGATTTTTCTTTGCATTCTCCATAATGGCCTTTATAAACTTCTTCCACTTTTTTTAGAAAATCAGAACAAATTTGATATACAAAGATATTTATCACATTTTACTTATGATAGATAAAAATGATAAATGACTTAAGCATCCACTCATTAGAGAATGGTTGAAGTGTTGGAAAACTCTTGATGTAATATTAGCTAACCATTCATAATTATCTTTTCAAGAATACTTAATGACATGATAAAATAAATACTTTTGACATATTGTTAAGTGAAACTATAAGCTCCAAGAATTGGTAATCCCAGTGGTGGAACACATCATTATAATATATATTCATGTATGTAAAAAAAAGAACTGGAAGAAAATTACTTTAAAATAGTAAAGTAGTTACAACTGGGTTAGGGGAATTTGAATAATTTTTGTTTTTCTTCTTTGTTGTCTTCTTTCTGTGCTCCCAAAATTCCTTATAATCAGAAATTTTAAAAACTATCTCTTGTGCAATAAAACCAAAACCCTATTTCTAAATAAATAACTTGCTCTGAAGTGGGAAGGCTCAGTCTTTGCTGAATCCACCATGGGGCTCATTTTAGGCTTTTTCCTTTCCATTTGTAACTCTCTTCTCTGCCAGTGAGAAAGTACACTGTGTAATGTAGTTTTGAGGGGTGGAGTGGGGTTATTGAATCTGATCTGATTCCTGCCCCTCCTACTCAACTTATCATACCCCAGCCTCATGTGAAGTCACATGTCCTAAAAATCCCTAGAATTTTTACCTCTGGTAACTCCAGTCAGTGACCTGGCATTAGGGAACTTTTCTTAGCCTGCTGCTGTGCAATCGAGTCCAAACTGGGGATACACTAGGTAAAATGTCTTCCTGACTACTCCCATGTCCTCCATCTATCTCCCCCTTTGCTCTACACCTTACACCTGCACACACACACAACTCTAGCTCTAGATCAGCACTATCCAATAGCAAAATATTGTGAGCCACTAAGTATTTAAACTCTTCTAGTAGCCACATTAAAGATTTCAGAAGAAACAGATTAAATTAATTTTAAGATATATTTTATTTAATTCAATATATCTAAAATATCAGTATTTCAAAATGTAAACAATATAAACTTATTTCATGAGATATTTTACATTTTCTTTTTCATACTACATCTTTGAAATCCAGCATTTATTTTACATTTTCAGCACACCTCAATTCACACTGGCCACATTTCAAGTGCTCAGTAGGCACATGTGGACAGTGGTCATAGTATTAGTGCAGGCTGGTGAGATCTTTTCCCTTCACTACTTCCGTTCCATGTCCCCATAGCTTGAGACTTCTGAAAGTATATATGCTTGGTGGTGGCTTTTTGGGTTGGCTCTACCGGGAGAGCTATCTACTTTTGGGCTTTGGGGGAAATTGCCTGTCACAGACTGTGACACACAGATTGTGATAGATCAGTAACCTTTGCTGCATTGCCACATGGAATAGGCAGTCACCTATTTGGCTTATGAATCCAGCCAGGTTAAGTGAGGGGATTGAGTGGAGGTCTGCTCCCTTATTAAAAGAGTCTGTAACTTAAGTACAGGGCCATCACTGCCCTTAATATAGACAACCCTACCAGCCAAAGTGAATGGCTTCCTATTCCACCTCATGCCTGAGGTTGGCTGGCTGGCTGTCTAAGTGAATCGGGAGAAAAAAACAGAATGTTAGTATTTAACTGAGCCTCTTCAAAGTCAACTGCACTCATTTCATTGGTGAAGAAACTGAATCCTGGAAAAGAGAAGTGATTTACCCACACTTATACAGCTGCTAAGTGGCAGAATTGGTTTGGAACTAAAATCGGGTCAGTCCATTACATCGAGTCTTAATTCACTTACTTTTGACAATGTTGATAGAGCTGATGATTGAGGTCATTTACTAATAGAAAGTTGTGGGATCTACTCCAGAAGTACAGGCCATTCACCTTCCTCATCCAGCCCCAATTTTGCTTTCAAATGTCATCTCCTGACAGCAAAGCTAAGAAAACAAACAAACAACCAAAAATAATTGCCCACTGTGATAAGTGTGAAAAAGGTCAGAAACAGGACACACACAGAGAGAGAATGACAAAGAGGTTCCTGCTTTAGAAAAGGAAGCCAGGGAAGGCATCCATCCCTGAGGACCAGAAGGATGAGAAAGACCATCGAGGAGAGGGACTGGCAGGGCTCCAGGCAGAGGGGACAGCAAGTGCAGAAGCAGGGGGCCAAGAAGAGCTTGGCCTGTAGAGGAACCAAGGGCGGCTGGGGTTGCATTATGTGGAGTCTTACAGAGGAGGGCTAGACATTCAGCTAAAATTTGGTTTCTCCTGTCTCTTTTGATATATGATGAATTTCATTTTAATCTTAAATTTTGCTGTTTAGAGACCTTTGTTGCATTACAACTCAAAGAGAATGAGCTCTGCCATCTGCAAGAGTCCTTGGAGGTTGGATGTGCTGCCTCTGTTTCTAGCAGTGGATCCCTAATGGACTTGGGCAGTAGCAGCAGGAAGTAAATTAATGCACTGCAAAGGCTGGCAGCCCTGAGGCTGGAGTTGTGATTGTATCCAACCAACAAACAAGTTTAGACATGAATAGTCTGGTCCAGTATCTTTAAATTAGAAACCTACAGCTAACACTAATAGGTTGTTCTTAAGTACTCAAGTGTTTTCATGTTCTCTGCCTTATCCAAGCTTAAATTTCTAGCTTCAAAAGTAGATTTCCCACTCCTTCTAAATTGATCTAACTCCCTTCCTCCCCTAGTCTCATGCTTCCCTATCTTTGAAAGACCCCGAGACAGCAAGCCTAGGCATAAATGGTCTTCATTTGTCTAAAAGAATACCAGAAGGTTAGCTGGAAAGAGTCTCAGGACAGCTGCTCTGACCCTCTCATTCTAATACCATTATTACTATTGTTATTATTTATAATATATTTCTATGTGCCAAAATGATTTATATACATTTAATTCAAGACAATACTCATAGCAACTTTGAAAAATGGGTATTTTCTTAATCTCTGTTTTACAAATCAGGACACTGAAGCTTAGAGGTTTATAATTGACCAAAAGTCGCACAGCCATATGTGGTAGAGATGGGACTCAAATACAGATCTGACTGATTGCTTCTTTATTTATTTATTTTTTAGGAGACTAGGTCTCACTCTGTCACCCAGGCTGCAGTGCAGTGGTATGACCATAGCTCACTGCAGCCTCAAGCTCCTGGACTCAAGCGATCTTCCTGCCTCAGCCACCCGAGTAGTTGGGACTGTAGGTATGTGCCACCATGCCTGGCTAATTTTTTCATTTTTTTGTGGAGATGAGATCTCCATATGCTGCCCAGGCTGATCTTGAACTCTTGGCCTCTAGTGATCCTCCCACCTCGGTCTCCCAAACTGCTGGGATTACAGAGGTGAGCACACCATACCACACCACACTAGGCCTGATCTGCCAGATTTCTAATTCACCATGCTAGCTGAGGTTATTTAGATAGCCAGACAGAGAGAGATTGATGGGAAAATAATAATAAGCGGCAGTGGTAGAATCTACATGCTCCAATTAGTTCTCTTTTTTCTACGTCATGATTAATTATAAAGAAGAGTAACAAAAGACATAAATAATATTGAATAGAGTGTTTTAATAAAAAACATGTTTCATTAAACCAGTTTTGATAAGATTGTTTCGCTGAACATCTAATTTCTTAAAATACTGTAGAGCTCAGAAATTCTTGCAAAAGAAAGTGCTGTACTTAGAAGAAAAGCTCCCTGCTGTGAGATGGCCAGGGCCCAGGAGCTCACTGTGTATATCACCAGCTGCTGCTCCTTCTCTCTGGTCACATGCTGGGCTGCTGAAGCACCTGCCTGTTCTTATATGTCTCTGAGTGCAATGAGGAACCAGGGTGGCTTAAGCCTGATTTGTCACTGCCTTGAGTGGTACTACTGGGTCCAGGGGACTTTAGCCAGATTCATAAACACAGACTTCGGTTTGATGTAAAATCAAGCAAAGGGTATTGTGGTTCTGAGCCACAGAAACTGGGCTCAGTGACCTCTTTAAAGACTTTTGATGTAATTCCTTTGATCAGTCAGTTTTGCTTTACTGGGATGGTATGAAACTATGATTAAACTCTGGGAGGCCAAAGTGGAGGATCGCTTGAGGTCAGGAGTTTGAGACCACCAGCCTGAGCAAGAGTGAGACCCCATCTCTACTAAAAATAGAAAAATTAGCCGGGCA
>CAUYRT010059996.1:0-18529 GCA_963574885.1 Lepilemur ruficaudatus
TCCAGTGTGCCTGCATACAACGATTCAAACGATGCCATCGAAGTTTCTCTCTCTCTCTCTTCCCTTCCCTTTATCTTTCTTTCTCCTGCTCCCCTCTGCCCAGGCAGTCTCCCTTCACTTGCTGGTCTGAGAAGCTCCTAGATTGCTTCCTCACAGCTCTTTGTGTGTGACCGCATTTGGTTAGCATCTCACTTCCTATTGGTGCAGGTTTAGAGTCCTGGGGTGGCCTCCGGTATCTAGCAATCAAAAGCCATTTCGGAGGGGCAAGGTTGGTATTCCTTAAGTGACACAATTCACCCAAAATATTAGTAGGCAACAATATGATAAGGTAGATAGTATTATCCACATTTTACAAGTGAAGGAACTATGGCTTTAAAAAATATATAAATGCTTTAGCCTAAAGCTACACAGACAGTAAATGACAGGGGACAGTATTTGTGCCCCGGGTGTATACGGCAGTAAACCTACAGTTACGGTCAAAACACTTTCATCCAAAAAGTCCAATGGAAAACCACTCGTTACACGCACCCCTATTGATACCCTACCTTCAACTCTGAAAAGTAAAGATAAAAAAAGAAACAAATAGAAGATTCTCACTGTGTCCTATAGGTGGCACTGTTGCCACAGGATAACTCTTGTCAGCAATGCAGTACAGAGCTGACATTCTAGAAGGTGAAAGAAAGCCTGTTCATCCAATTTATGTAGCTGACATTTCGGAGCCACCACTCATTACATATGACTCAGAACTCCAGAACGCCACTCTGTTACTATTGGATTTTTCTTTTCAAAATATATATATTGAAAATATTTGTCAAGAGTTTATGTAATTTCAAAAATTTAAAAATGCAATAAAAGGTGTACAGTGAAAAATCTCTTTCCCAATTTTATCCCCCAAATTTCATATTCTACCCCAACCCCGTGGATAACTGGTCTCAGTTTCTTTTCTCTCTGTACCGAGATGTTCATATACATACAAACAAATGTGAAAAGATATTTCCTTTCTCCTCTCTAGTTTTGCACAAATATTTTACACAAATATCTGCACTTTAAAAAAATTCCTCCTAACAACATGTCTTGAAGAGATGTCCACATATACATGAAAAGAAATTTCTCAGTCTTTTCTGTGGCTTCACATATTCCCCTGTATAGATGTATCATAATTTTTCATTTATGCAGACTTTTATTGATGGGCATTTAGGTTGATATGCTTTACTTTTACAAACAATACAGAATAAATGTTACTTCATTTTACATGTACAAGTATATCTGCAGAATAAATCCTATTAATAGAAGTGAAATTGTTGAGCTAAAAGGCAAATGCATTTGCAATTTTGATAAACATCCCCAAATTACTCACCATAGAGTTATGCCATTTAACATTCCCACCAGCAAAGTATCATAATTTCTATTTCTCTATAAATTGGACAAAATAGTGAGTTTTCAAGATATTGCCTATTTCCAAATCTGTTAGTTGAAGACTGGTATGTAAGTGTGGTTTTATTTTTATTTTTTGTATTTTAAGTGAAGTTAAGTATCTTTTCATTTATTGAAGACCCATTGGATTTAGCTGAGATTTTTTTTTTTTCACTCACAAGGGTTAGAACACCTAACTCATAGTGACTGAATCGAAAAGAAGACATTATTCACATAACTGGACATGCATATTCTTAGATTTCAAGGTCTCTGTCTCTGTCTCTGTCTCTGTCTCTGTCTCTGTCTCTGTCTCTCTCTCTCTCTCTCTCTCTCTCTCTCTCCAGTTTCCCTCTATCTTAACTTTCACATGATAACCCTTGGAAGTTTCAGACTAAAAACCTCATAGCTACAAAGTTGAGCAAAAAGTTCTGTACTTGATCCTCCTCTCACCGTTGACCCCAATTGCATTATATAGTCATATCATTGGGCTTAGTGTTCTGATTGTGAGGTCTGAGTTAAATCCCTCTTATCAAGCCAGAGATAGAATGAACTTTGTGAATTGAGGGTTGAGGAAGGGTCAGGGACTTTCTTAAGGAAAATTAGAGTTGTCTCACATAAAGGAAAATGAATGGGGATCAAAATGGGTATCCAGCATCTATGCATATCCTCATACATACATCTCACGTCTACGGGGAAATTTTAAAAATCACTCGCCTCATATCTAGAGGGAGGCAACCTAGTGTTTATTACTTCAAATCCAGGATATCTAAGAGATACATATTCTTGATCAGGTCTAAACTTGGCTTTTTATCGTCCAGCAATTTATAGTAAAACATAATATTAATCACCCTCAACCAATATATAAACTGTAATTTGATAGAGAATGGATAATATAACTGCAATAAAAATTTCATTGGAAACACAGAAAGTGGGAAACATAACGATGGTAACTAGAACATAGCCCATGTTACGCCTTAGAGTTCCTTAGTAATATTATCTAGCCATTCTAGTTCTGTTCCCTAGAAAATTTTCCTTTGTTTGAGATGGTTTGCATCTGGCTGTGTTTTTCAGCAGCCCACTTCCTGTTGGGTGAGTTTGGGGGAACTAGGATTGCCTTAGGGGTTGAATATCACTGACCTGTTAGAGCTCTGAGATTTAAAAAGATAACTTCAGTGAGCAAGACATTTGCAAGGATGGCAATATTATCTACATTTTGCAAATAAGGAAACTAAAGCTCAGAAAAGTTGAGTCTTTGTCCATAACCACAAAGATATGAGTGTCAAGAACCGTGAGAATCCAGTTATATTTTCTTATTTAGCACGCTACCACCCTATTGTGGTCTCTACAAATCAGCTTTGTTGGTAGTGCTTATGTTAGTAATTATCAAAACTTTCCTTTCTAGCAACAGCAAAAGAAACCCCAGCCAGGCATTCTGAATGCTTGTTTTTAAAGGGAGAACAAAGTGACAAAACTTCTCAGTTTGTCCTGTAGGGGGCTACCTTAACCACGGAATATCTCTTTCAGGCACTACGGCTTTGATCTTTCAGAGCTGCGATAGATCAGAAATTCTAAAAGGTGTAGAAGCTTGATGGGTCAATAAATGCAGCCAACAGGTCAGTGCCAGGATCTCTACACACCTGTTAGTGATTTATAGTTCTAATGAATTAGTTAAGACTATTATTTTCTTTAAATGGATTTATTGATTTTTTTTTGAATAAGTAATACATTCATATGGCTCCAAAAAGAAAAAAAAAAAAAAAAGAATGAGGGATATCTATTAAAAAAAGAAAAAACTCTCTTCCAAACTTGTCTCCCATTTGCTGATTCTCCGTGCCTGCTTCCCAAATACGTAACTATTCACTATTTTCTTGCATGTCCTTGGAGAGATTACATATACATGAATACATATTCTATCTCCTTATACAAGTGACAGCATAAAATTAACTGGTTCACAAAACAACTTATCTTATAGATAGTATGCATTAAAAAATTCTGGATTTTTTTCCATCTAGAGTATTCCACCATGTGGATTACCATACTTCATTTAACCGGTTTCTCTTGATTGACATTTAGGCTTATTCATATCTTTTATTGTTATGAACAATATTATAATGAATAGCCTCTTACATATGTTGTTTTTCACACGTGCAAATATATTTGTAGAATCAGTTTCTAGAAATGGAATTGCTAAAGTGATAGTCTATGAATTTTTTTTATTTTAGTAAATATTTCCACATCGCCCTTTGTAAACATTGCAGCCAATTTATATTTCATCAGCAAAGTGCGAGGGTGCCCACTTCCTCACAGTTTGGCCAACATAGCTTGTTATTGAGTATTTGGATTTTCCCCAATCTGATAGGTAAAAATGGCATCTCTTTGCACTTTGTTTCTCTTGTTTTGAGTAAGATTGAGCAACTTCTCATAAGTTTATAAGAGACAACTGGAACAGGAATTTTTTGATCACAAGTGTCAGAAAACCAAACATTATTTTTTCTATTACTTATTTTTTATAAGGCTCTGAAGATATTTTATGATCACTTAGCTTCCTGATTTCTGGGGCCTTACCTCTAGGTAAAGAAAGTCTCTGGGAAGCATCTAGGGTCAGTCTCTCCCTCCATCCCTGTGCTAAGGGACAATGACAAATTCTTGGTTCTGGGCTGTAGTTCTCCCTCCCAGTAGTTGACTTATCACTACTCTGTGTGCCTCTGGGGCAAGTAGCTCATATAGGGGCTCATATAGTGGAAATGATCTACTTACATGGCTCATTCCTCTTAGGAGTGGATTTTTCTACCCATTTTATTGCTTCTCTTTAATTTTTAGGGGAAGCTCCTCACAGAGTTGCTATGCTCAGCCCTGGCTCCAGTTCAATAAGGTTGACATAGTCACCTTGTCACCCCAAGAGGTAGTCTAGTTTTTCTCCTCATCTTGAACCCAGCAGAAGCAGGGTCTCCACTGAAATTTCTCTACCCTCTCTGCAGTCTTCCCTAGAATCTGGTCTTTATTTCTTCCTTTTTGTGCAACCATTTCTGTACTCATCTGTTCCCCCCACCTCATGGTCATATTTCTTTTCAACATTACCACAACATACATTTATCATCACGCATATGCCATTGTATTTAACATATACAACCCTCTCCATTCATTCGCTTTACCTACTTGGCTCCAATAGGCACCTGTCCTTGAGCCATAAAGTTAGTCTGTGTAATTTGAAGTAGCAAAGCACAAAGAAAAACCATACCTTGAAATTCCAAATCTAAATGGAAAGAGGAAAAAACATTCTGGAGCGTAAGGCTATGCAACACGAAGCTGAAGTCACACTGTTCAAAAAGAAAACTGGTGTCCCTCCAATTAATTCAGTTGTTCATTTCTTTTTTTTATTAAACTGGTCTAATTGACCAAATGTTTTGCTTTTAGATGAACATAGCTTCAGACTGCTGTTTTATGAGCTTTAGAAGCCACAGGCTAATTAGAAATGCCAGAATCTCCCAAAGAAAACCTGGAAAACATTTCAAAGTATCAGAAGAGTACAGTCTCTTCACAAAGCATCTTTGTGTAGAAGTTGTATTAATACATGTCAGTGTGGAAAGAACATTGAGCTTTGGAGCCAGCAATTTAGATCAAGCTTAGCCTCAGTCTAGGTTTTTTCTATGATGCTTAGAAAATTAGTAAACCTCTCTCAGCTTATCTGTGAAATAATTAAGGGTTTATTTTCATGCAGTAAATATTGAATCCAACACACTGTAAGCTCCGTGACATTTGGAACATAGTAAGCAGCCAATAATATGTGTTGTGGAGCCGACTATATACTCCAGACATCATGCAAAAGCCTATGTGGACAAGTAGTGATCAAGACACAGTCTCCTGCACTCAGGGAAATTTAAAACTATTTGGTCAACCAGATGAGAAAGCAGGGTATTTCAGTATAGTCAGGGGTGGGTGCAGGGAAAACATGGAATTTCGCCTGTACCTAGACAGTAGCCTGGGGGTGGAGAGAAACAGTGAGCCATGAGTTTGGAGAGGTAAGGCAGGGGCATAGCAAGAAGGCTCTGGTGGGCCAGGCAAAGGCATGTGCCTTCCATCCCAAAATAAAGGAAAACCCCTAAAGGATTGTGCCCAAAGAAGTGTCATAACTGGACGTGTGGTTTAAAATGTTCACTCAGCTGCTGTGTAGAGAAAGAATTTGGTGAGAGCAAGACTGTAGAGAAACACATACAGGCAGGACATAATGGTAACCTCTGTCAGGAAACGGCAGTGGAGATGGGGACAAGTGAATGCACGTGAGAGGGATTGGACTGTGGAAACGAAATGACTGATTAGGCAGGAAGGTTGAGGGGAATTGGAGAGGAATCTAGAATTTCTAGCTTTCTAGTTCTTATGACTATGAGGATAGTGGTACTCGTCTAGTAAGCATAGAAGAGGAACAAGAATTTTTTTAGGTGGGTGGTAAAAAACAATGAAAACATTGCATATGATAATTGTGAGATGTTAATGAAACATCCATGGGAGCTATCCAATTGGTTGTTACATATGTGGACCTGAAGATTAAGAGAGAAATAGAAGAATGTTAGTTTGAAAGTCATCAGCGTGTCAATGGTAAATTAAATCAGTAGTAGATGAGATTGGTCAGTGTAAATGTGCAGAGCAGAAAATAAGAGTTTAGGAATCTATAACAGCCTTTTGGCCAGCAATGCTTAAAGCCATGGTTGTGAGCCCTGGTTGCAATGCTAGCGTCACTGAGGAGCTTGTAAAAGAATAGTCCTAGGCCAGGCGCGGTGGCTCACGCCTGTAATCCTAGCATTCTGGGAGGCCGAGGCGGGCGGATCGCTCAAGGTCAGGAGTTTGAAACCAGCCTGAGCAAGAGCGAGACCTCGTCTCTACTATAAATAGAAAGAAATCAATTGGCCAACTAAAAATATATGTAAAAAATTAGCCTGGCATGGTGGCACATGCCTGTAGTCCCAGCTACTTGGGAGGCTGAGGCAGAAGGATCGCTTGAGCCCAGGAGTTTGAGGTTGCTGTGAGCTAGGCTGACGCCAGGACACTCACCCTAGCCTGGGCAACAGAGTGAGACTCTGTCAAAAAAAAAAAAAAAAAAGAATAGTCCTGCCAGGACCCCACCACAAACCACTGAAATCAGAATCTCTGGGACTGAGGCTCAGGAATCAATGTTTTTTTTCAAAGCTTCACAGGTGAGCATGGTTGAGAACTCTGACTTAAGGAGTAAGTAAAGGCAAAAAAGAGTCTGGATAAAAATCCAGATAGAATGGTACTATGGAAGTCCAAAGGAGAGTTTACGAGAAAAAGAATTGTTAACTGTATTATGTACCTTGAAGAGTAGCAAAAATATCATTGATAACTTGAACATTGTCAGGAGTGGGGAATGTAGGGGAGGACTGACAGATTGCTGTGGAGCGTTTGTTAGGAGTCTGACACTGAAAGCTTCCAGCAGCATTGCTGATTCAAGTCCAAGAAGCCTGGGGACAGGCAGTTCAGTCTGAAATGGCATTCCATTGTTTTATTTACTTGGAGGCTTCTATCTTGTTCCCACGTCATGTGTAGCTTCCATTCCAAGTTTATGTCATGGTCCAAGTTGAATGCCAAGATTTGAGCAATTTCACCCACACTTTACCAGCAGGAAGGATATTTAAAAAAAGAAAAAACAGGAAGGTCATACTCTTTCCTTTTAAGATACACGTATCACTTCCATTAGCGTCCTATCAATCAGAACCCAGAGACTGAGACACACAGGAACGTCCAGGGAAGCCAGGAAACAGCGTCTTTAGATAATTAAATGCCTGGCTAAATGTTAGGGTGTTATTATCATGGAAAACAGGAAGACTGGATAGTGGGAGTCAACTAATGGTCCCTTTTAAAAGTGGGTTGAGAAATAAATGAAAGCAAAATAGAAACAGCATATAAGAAAGTCTTTGGAGGTTTTTGGCTTTGCAGAAGAAAAGAGCATATGTCATTCACCACCCGGGACAAGAGGTCACAAGTGCAATTTTTAAAAATGGCTTGAATGTTTGCTGATCTAGAGTGGAAGAGACTTAAATGTTGAAATGATGTTGAGGGGGCCCAGCAGAGAAAGAAGGTTTGCAGTTAGAGAAAACACAGAGAAATGTGATGAAACCAAGTACCTAAAGATGTGGGGCAGGGCTTCTTTTTTTGGGTAGAACTTCTCAAACTGTAATCATCTTGTTAAAAAGCAAATTCTGATTCAGTAGGTCTAGGTGGGTCTGAGGTTCTGCATTTCTAACAAGTTCCCAGGTGATATTGATGTTGCTGTTTCTAGGTCACAGGTTGGAAGGATTAACACTAGGCAGAGGGATGGGTGGATGATGAGGCTGGGTGCAAATACAGTTATTTGTAGGAGGACAGAAAGAAGTCGAGGGCTCCTATCTCAAGGTTTTCCTTCTCTCAGTAAAGTAGGATTTAAGTTTATCTACCAAGAATTAGGAGAGAGGTAATGCAGTACGAGTTTCAGGAGAATGAAGAAAGTTTATAGTAGCTGTGATAAAGAATGAAAAGAGACGATTTAAGAAATATGTGATGGCCAGACAACGTTGAATGTTTAAATGAGGCAAAGACCCCATAGCGGTGGTGAAACCAACCTGTGTGGTTGTATGATCTCCTCTAATAGTACTCAGCAGGCCAGGTGCAGAAACTCAGAAGATGGATTCGTTGTTCTGAGAAATAAATTTTATTTCATTTGAAGAATACCCAGTACCATGCCTGGCACCTGTTAGGCTCACCAACATGTTAACACTCACTTCTTCAGCAGAAATCACATAAGGTGTGAAATAATAATAATGGTCCTGGCCTCCCCAGCTGCCCTTTTATTTACATTCTGTCTTCATTCACGGCAGCCACGTCAGTCTGCCTGTAACCTGCTGATGCTCCCCATCTCTAAGCAATGCTTCCCAACTTTGCCATGCCTACAAATAATCTGGGGTGCTTCGTAAAGACAGATTTTTAACAACTTCCAGAGATTCCAGCTCAATATATTTTCAGAGAAGTCCACATAGGAGTAATTTTAAAAACACTCTAGGTGATCCCAATGCAGTTGGTCCAGAGGCAGCATTTTGAAAAATTCTGCTCTCAATCAGGCATCTTTGCCATGAAACATCCCACATCGCTGCTATTCTATTTGGTACACCTGGAATTCCTCTATGCACCCATTGTTTACTTAAAATCTCAGTTTAATATTAATTTCTTCCAAGAATATTTAGCTATCAAATTTGCCCCATGATTAGCATAATTCTTCAGCATTTATATAAGATATATGATTATAAGCATGGTGTTACCCTGCACTGGCTCATCATGTTTCATTATTCCTATTCTTGAGTCCCCCATCACTACTTTAGACTGTGATCCCTCTGAATGCAGGACCCTGCCTCTGACCAGTGGCGTGTTTGACCCTGGAAGGTGCCCTGAAACTATATGCTGGCTGAATAGATAGGCGAACAAATATGAGAGTGTACAGGGAATCAAGAAACAGAAAAATTGATGGGAATACCGAAAGCAAGCACTGCGGTAGAAAATAAAGATGTGATAAACAGAATCAAGTAAAGGAAAAAAAATAGGGTTTAGCAGGAAGAGAATCATTAGAGCCTGGAAGACAATGTGGGTGATTTAATCACAAATAGTTTTAAGAAACATGAGAAAAAGAGTCTGCAGGCAACTTGAAATAGACTCTTAAGTACCTGACAAACCTGAGAAAAATAGGTAGGGAAAAAATCAATGCATTGAAACCCAACAAAGCTTCAACGTACCATCCCTTTTCAATCACTCGGAAGGAAAATGATGTGTTTAGTACATCCTCCTCCTTCCTGTTTGGACCTTTAAATAGGGTATTTGGATTCACAGACTGTAGCCAGCTCAGATTGTCTCTCCTCCCAGCACACTGCAGTACTTTTTAAATGACACCAGCTTCCCAAGCAAGATTGATTGTAAACTTGAAAAGGTTATATGTGATGTAATGAATAACACATGCTACCCCCTCAGGCGCATCTCCGGAAGGGCACATATCCAGGATCCTGTGTATTCTCATCATTTAGAAAAGATTGGGAGGGGATCTTTCTAGGCAAGCCACAAGAAAACTTCTTATTATGCTCACTAAAATAAATGGTTTTCTCTTTAATTCATTCACTCAACGAATACACAGTTATTAGGAATAAACTATTTTTGGCATTCCATAAATGTTGGTGAATGAAGGGGTGGAGGAATGGATATTCCATGGGAGTCAAAGTGCAAGGTGCAACAAGGATATTAAGATCATTCAAAAAATGAGGCCTACTTTTGACAGAGGTTACAATCTATTAAGGGAATCAAGACATAGCATTACTTTCTGGGAAAAATGTGGTAAGTGCCATCACTGAGTATACATTTTACTATAAGAGTACAAAATGCAAGGGAAGAAGGGGTTATTTTCCATGGGACTGTTAGAAAGGACTTTTACAAGAAGTTGTGTTTAAGTTGAACCTTGAAGGATCTGGACATTCAGAATCCAGGAAATGATATTTGAAGGAAGATGGAGAGAGTGTAATTTGGATAAGATGTGGAGTTTATGAAGGACAATACTGTAAAACAATGCTGGAAAATTATGTTGAGAGTTTACATGGAGATCTTTTAAAGTTTTAAATCCATAACATTGCACAGGATGATTAACTGCTAATATTTATTGAATGATTACTATGGACCAGGTACACTGTAATTGCATAACTTATCTCAATTAAGGTTCACTATAACCCCATATGTAGGTTCACAAGGTTCTCCTTATCCAAATATAACCGGTGTTGGGAAAGGCCAGTTAAAACAATTTCACTTGAAATGGAAACCTCAATTTCATGGTAAATTGTGTGTATGTGGTTGGGGGAGTTCAGGGGTGAGGGAGAGTTTGATTAGAACATATCTTCAAAAAATGATTAACATTATGACATACATTTATTCTATCTTACATCAACAATACACACATTTTAACTAAAACTTTGTACTAGCTCTTAAAATGAACAAAGAATGATTCGAATGATTTTTTTGGGGAGAGGGACACGTAATTTTTCCAAGAAAATTACGTGATTGTATAATACAATCTTCTTCACTTTAGGTTTGTGTTTTCAACATGATTATAAAGAAGTTTCCTTTGCAAAATTACTTGAGTTCTTCATGAATCCTCGGAACTTTCATATTAAAATGATTCTCCTCTGAAAAGTTTATTATGTCATTGTTCTGGTCAATTTCTTTCGAAGTGTTAACATGTTATTAACTTTGCTGAATATTTGTCAATGACTTTGTATGTGATTCAGGCAGTTCTCCACTTTCATTGACTTCATGACTTCCTGCATCATTTGCTCTGTTTGCATTTTCATTTTATAGTCATTTGCATTATATTCTTAATGGTCATTACCATTATCAGAAAATGCAGAAAGCCATGGACATTGGATGGTCAATGGTCAGTGAGAGTCTGAGCAAAGCAGACTTTGCTAGGCAGGCTCAAGGCACTTGGGTGGGGGATTCAATTGAATTGGTCAATTTATTAGTCAATATTTTTATATTATGAAATATTTTATTTCCCTATAAAAGCTTGGATAATAAATACTTGGATGATGAGAGCTCCCTGTGTTTTATGATTCCTCTTTTACAGATGAGAAAATTGAGAGGCCCAGGGAGGTCAAACAATGTGTCCACGACCATACAGTTCTTAAGCGATGGAACCAGAATTCGAAGGCAGCCTCACCTGGAGGCTTAACTACTAAGCAGTGTAGGGGTGACTCAGCTGCTCTTAGTTTACCAAACACTGTAATCTCATCTTCCCTACACTGCCTGCTAACTTGTAAGTGCTCTTTTTCCTTTTAATATTGGACAGAGAGATTCTTAATTTTCAATCTGTATTTTTCCTAATATATGTAATTAATGCATTTAACAATTGTTTTAGCTCAAACCCACAAGATTTGATATAACAATCTCTTTATTGACCCATATATTATTTAGAGGTATATTTTTAAATTTCTAAACAGATGGATGACTATTTTTTGGCTACTTATTTTTCATTTTACTGCATTGTGATTTGAGAATATCATCTGCATGATGGAGAATCTAGATTCACTGTGCTTGTTAAGATTTGTTTTGGAACAATTATGTGGTCGATTTTTCTAAACGATGTATATGTATTTAAAAAGAATGTGTATTCTTTAACTGTTGGATATAGGTTTCTATATAAGTAAATTAGATCAAACTTTTTTATTTTCCTGAAATATATTTTAAATATTCACTATTTTTTTATTTGCTTGATTCATTAATTACAGAAAGAACTATATTAAAATCTTGCAATATGATTACAGATTTGGCAATTTTTCATTGTGATTTTGTTAATTTTTGAATTATTTTAGATTTACTCTTTTTTTTTTTATTGGGGGAGAACTACAAAGCATTTACAGTACAATGTTTCTGGTCACAATTTGTAGTGAGCTGATTTCCCAAAATATATTACCACTCAAGTTGACTTATCTTGTAGATTTACTCTTTTTAAGTTTAGCATTTTTGTTTCTTAAATGCTTTTTTTCCTAATACATATACTTTAAATTTTACTTAAAGATTATCTTCTCAGGTATATTATAGCAATACCAGCTATCTTTTGGTTATTGTTTTCTTGGGATAATTTTCCTTCAACTGTTTTTTTCTGTTATATTTTAAGCATATCTCTTATAAGCAGTAGAGCTCATATTTTTAAAAATTCATTCTAATGTGCTCTATATTTTAACTGACAATAGATGCATTTATTTATATTTACTATAAGATAATTATGAACATTTTGGATTGATTTCCACCACCTTATATATTCTATTTAGCATACTTTTTCTTTGTTCTTTTTCTCATTTTCAGGGTTCTACTTAATTGACAGTTTTCTTTATCTGTCACTGTCCCTGGTTTAAAAGTTAGACATTCTATTTTTCTTCCTTTAATGATGTCTTTGAACTTTTAACATGAATTCTTGACATAACAATGTCTAAACTCAATCAATATTTTACTCTTTTCCTGACAATTAGAAGGATTTTAGAATGCTTTAACTTCAAACTTCATTTTTTTTTACATTCTATTGTTTTCTAGTATTTTTGTTCCATCCTGTTTTTATATCTTCGAGTCTGTCGCTATTGTCATTGCTAAAGCTTAGACAGAGCCCCATGTTATGAAAGTGATTGCTCATGACTGCTTCTTTTATCCCACTCCTTTGTGAATTTAATTTCCTTCTGCATCATTTTGTATGCTTTTTAGCTAGGGCCTTTGAGTGATAAAAGTTTCTAGTCTTTATTTGAAACAGATTCTCAAATAATAATTTAGCTGAATGTAATCTAAGTTGATAGTCAGTTTCCCTTAGCACTTTGAATACATTCTTCCACCATTTTCTAGTCTCTATTTTTGCTATTGAAATGTTTTTAGTTGTTTTTCTTTCCCCCTAATGGTGTGGCTTTGTTAGTTAAATGACTTTTGTTTGTGGTTGCTCTTAAGATTTTAGGTTCTTCAGCTTCACTATGATATATTTAGGTATACACTCCTTTTTATTCATCTTTCTTGGATATTATGTGGTTCTTGATTCTATGGATTCACGTATGTCATTACTTCTAGAAAATTCTTACAGCCTTTCATGATTGTCTCCCTCATTTTTTCTATTCTATCCTTCTGGAATGCCTATTAGGGGTATATACAGGTACTTTCTAATTCCACCTTTCATGTTTCTTAAGTCTGTTTCCTATTTTCCATCTCCTAACTTCCTAGCGCTATATTCTATCACTATTCTCAGATAGAGCTTCCAGTTCACCAATTATTCAGCTGCCTAATCTATTCATTTGTCAATTTAAAAATATTTATCTGTTAAATTTTTCTTTGTATTCTTTTTTCTAATGTGCCTACTATTTCTTTTTTTCATATTTTCTTTTTAGGGTTTCAATTCCTTTTTAGGGTTCGCATTCTCTCATGTCTTAATTATTTTAAACATAATTTTTATTCTGCTTCAGATTGTCATTCTTTTATCTCAGGGTTTGGGCTGTGATTCTGCTGTCTCTAGTCACTCTCACCTGTAGTAAATGACTTCCTTGTGTGGTTTGTAGTTTTTTGCTATGGGCTTTCTTCTTTAGCTGTTTTTTCCTACTAGAACCCTTTCTGGCTTGCCCTGTGGAAGCATCCTTCCATAGTGCTTGGTTTCTGGTACGAACTTGACGTATTATTGGCCTAGGAATTAATGTAACTATTTTTATATTAACTTCTCAACCTGAGATTGAGGGTTTAACCTACTTGGGTAGGCCAAATCAAAGCCCTAAATCTATTTTAGACACAGGTCTGTAGTGTTAAATCACCAGGAGTAATTCTTTTGTTTTGATTTCTTCACCCAGAACCCAGGTAGAAACAAATAAATATATCTGTTGTTTCTCTTTGCTAGGAAACAAATTTATTTCTTAGTCCACCCTTTGACCGAAAATGCAATCCTTTCAGGGCTTCAGCTTTATTTGGGAAACAGTTTCAACTGTTTTGGGAACACTGTCTCCATCTCTTGGGCCCTATATCAGAGTGCTATGCTCAGGCTGCTGTACCAAATACCATAGACTGGGTGGCTTCAATAACATGATTTATTTTCTCACAGTTCTAGAGGCTGGAAGTCCAAGATCAGGGTGCCAGCATGGTGTGGTTCTGATGAGGGCTCTTTCCCTAGCTTATAGAGCTTATAGAGGGCCACCTTCTTGCTGTGTCCTCACATGGTATAGAGAAAGAGCTCAAGCTTGCTGGTATCTCTTCTTATAGGGGGACTAATCCCATCACAAGGGCCTTACTCTCATGAACTCTCATGCAACCCTAATTACCTCCCAAAGGTCCCATCTCTACATATTATCACATTGGAAGTTAGGGCTTTTATGAATTTGAGGGGGACACAAACATTCAGTGCATAAAAGGCCCAATTTCTCATCTACTGTCCCCTTGTGGGTATTAAAGCCAGGCTTCTAGTTTACCAAGAGCAAAGCCCTCACTCTCACCCACATCCTTTGGCAGCATCGGCTTATACCCTTAGTGATCCGATCTTCTGTTCCCACTATATTCCTGAAACCTAGGGACTTTATTTGCTTTCTTTGAATCGGCTATCCATCACATCTAGGGTTTTTCAAATCTTCTAGTCTTACTTTATTGCCAGAACCAGAAGTCTATCATATCTAGCTTTTACCTCTGATTTGTGTGACCTAAACAAGTCTTCTAAATTTCCATTCTTTTCCTATTAAAAAGGGATGAAGTACATAAATATTAATATAATTTTCATTCATCTCATACAGTAATTCTGAGAAAGAGCAATTAGAGATAGCAATATGTTACAAATTAAAAATGTTAAATATAGCAAAAGCAAATAGAGATTCTCTAATAATGTATTTTAATTATAATGCATTGCTATAACACATTTTATCCGAGGATATTAAAGTATATTACAACTACATTATAATTCCTTGAAGAGACCGCGAGTGTTTTCCAATCCAGCAACCATAGAACAATTAAAGGCCATTTGGGGTTTGATTGTAAATTAAGTATTATTGTCTCCCTTTTAAAGATTATAATACAATTTCTGAAATGTTTCACTACTGGTGTAGAGAACGTTATTTTTCTCAGAACATGTGGTGAGTAATCAGAATGGCTGATTTCAAAGATGCATCCTACAGGGTGAATAGTTCAAAGATAAGTGAGAAGGAGTTAAATATACAAATAATCTTGGTTGGAGGCAGTATAAACATTGGGAATTGAGGGCTCAGGAGTCTCTTTATTGTCTTACTGTATTCCAATGGCTCTGAGACAGATAATGTTTTCCCAACACCTTCCTTTTTTCCTCCAGAAATAAAGAAAAACAAGATTAGTTGAAAAGAGTATTTACTATTAAACATGAGGTCAAACAGCAGAGTTAGCACCTGTTGAAGAAGGTTAATGGGGAAACTAAGCTGGCTTTCTTCATAATTTACAAAGGGCAGAGTCTGTTTGGGGGTTTAAATCCTTGGTAAGGTTAATCCTACAAAACCCGGCTAAAAATCATGGACTCAAACTGGCTTTCCTGATACCCTCCAGACCAAGAATCAGTTCAAACGCAGGCCAGATCTCTCTTTGAGAACATGTAAAACTTGACATTCCTTAATTCCTTTATTCACAAAACTCAGTCTGGGAAAGAAGATGATACCAAATATTAGGTCTAGCTTATTAAAGCCCTCAGGCATTCTTTCAGCTGGTATTTAAGGATTTATCTCTATTTTCAGTATTCAGGCAACTAAATGCCTAGATACTCAGCCCATTTTTGATATCCTCACACCCCACAATCCATATCTCTCCATAATAAAGATTAACTCCTGGCACAGTAGCTCCTGAATCTTAACTCCAGCATCATAAGCAGAGTCAGCTCTATAGGATAGGGCGATACCATTCGCTCATCAACCAGGGCCCCCAGGTTCCAATCTCCAGTGCTTCCAATATATGTATCTGAACAATCTGATTTGATGGGAGCTCCATGCTTTGGCTTAAAAGGCCCATTTTGACTTCCTGTATTACTGACCATCATTTCTATATGTACTCTATCCCACTGGATCCTGGAATTTCAGATTTCAGAGATTCAATAAAGAAATCAATATTTAAATCTTTTGCAGCCTGACATAATCTTATCAATTTTTTATCTTGCCAAGAAAAGAATATTTTTAAAAAATCATCTTCTACCACCATTATTCCATGTAAGAAAGAATAGAAAGACCAAAATTCTGAATAAAAGCCCCAGTAGAACTTACCCTATGAAAAACTCACTATGTTGTCTTTGCCTTTCTCATTTTACCAAGGACTAGTGAAAAATTTACCAAGGACTGGGAGTGATCAGTGGCATTTGCAAACCTGCACTGTACTCCATACTTGAATCAGTTTCCAAGTTTAGCCTTTATGAAACTCATCTGATTTAGCCACAATTCTCAATTGTTTGATTTGCTGCACAGTTTGGCTTGGCGTTTTAGACCATGGACTTCACCCTGAGCCTGTATTATAAAATGAAGATGGGCTGAGCATTGGCTGAGTCCTATCATGTCCTCCCACACCACTAGAAATGAACAGGAGCCCTGCGAATCTAACATCTACATCTGGTTCTCTGTCCTCAGGCTGACCCAGAGCCCAATATCTAGAGTCTGTCCTTTCTCCTTTCCATGTAACATGCTGACATTGTACATTGATTTACATGTGTATTAGCCGACAATATTGGAGCTTTCCTGGTAACATGACTTGCTCCACTAACAATATGCAAATATGTAGTCAGGCCTTGCTACCAGGCAAAATAGTCAGTTCTCTGGCTTTGAATAAAAGTATCTGTAAGGACCTTTCATCTTTATACTCAACCACATCAAAGAATAAGTGCTTCTAGTGCATATTATAAAACTACGGAAAAAGAGTTTCATCTGACACTTGATAATTTTACCAAACTATGTGTGGAGGAAAGAAGAGGTTTCAGTAGCAAAATAGAAAGGCATAATTGATTACACTATTAGGAAGCTGCTACAACATGAAACAAACATCATAAGATTATAAGGAGATTCAGCTAATAATATATTTCTGACATCAATAAAATTAGTTGTTTTTCATCTGTGTTGTGAAATTTCTGATTCATTTTAGCCCTGTGTATTATTCTATTATGGCATGATGATTCTCATTATGCTTCCTCAAGCCTATCAACAGATAGAGTCTAGACTCTAATTATCTCTATATTTAGTCAAAATAGTCAGGCTTCATCTGTTTCCAGAACAGTTAATGTATTTGGCTCATTACTCTGAAATCACTGAGTACAATTTAGCTCACTAAAAACACATCCAGCATTAGCTTATGTAAGGAGCATAAAGGTCCACTGTGTCATGATTTTATTCTTTTCCTATGACAGTGAGTCAGAAAATAATAGATACTATTGTTGATCACTATGTACCAGACACTATGTTCACCTTTTATATGCATTATTCACTTTGTTCTTACAACAACAAATTATTTTTCCCACTGCACAGATTTAGATGCTTACCTAGAGTCACATACCTAGGAAGTAGCAGATCCAGGACAGGCTGATTCCAAAGCCTGAAGTCTTAGCCACTCTGCTATAGGAAGTACTTGGTTCCATACACTTGAACTTTAAAACTGAGCTTCATACAGACCACATGCAGTTGTGTCCCTAAAGAAGTGGAATCTAATGCCTCAACCCTGACATGAGACTGCTTTGAATATGAAGATGGCATTCATTTTTATTTATTTCTGCAGGATGATTATTCCCCTGCTCAAAATCTTTGAATGACTTTCCATTGCTCTTGTATAAAAATCCCAGTCTGTGAGTTCTTGGACACTTGGGTTGTCTTTCGTTGCAGGCTTCTTCATTCACTCCGATTCAGCCATTCTGGCCTTCTACCGTCCCTCCACTACTCCACACTGTTTCCTTCCCCGTCTTCTTCCCTCCAGCTCAGACATTCTTTTTGATTCTTTCTGTTCCACCTTGTTACTGTCAGCCTCAGTTAAATTCATTCCTAAAGAGGCCTTTCTTCCTTGACTTGGTCCTGGCCTTCTTTATTTTATTTTATTTTTTCATTTGTCTCTGCAAAATTTATTTCTTGAGAGCCGATAAAGGCACTTTTGAGCATGTTCACTTTTTTTCAGGTCACAAGGGTGCTATTTATTTATTTATTTTAAGGAATTAATTTTTTTTAATTTCAGCATATTATGGGGGTACAAATGTTTAGGTCATGTATGTTGACTTGCCCCCCCTTAAGCCCCCCAGTCAGAGCTTTAAGCGTGTCCATCCCCCAGACGGTGCGCATCACACTCATTATGTATGTATATACCTATCCCCTCCAGCAACCATTTGCCTGATAAATGTTATTCCTTTATGTGCACTTAGGTGTTGATCAGTGAAACCGATTTGATGGTGAGTGCATGTGGTGCTTATTTTTCCATTCTTGGAATACTTCACTTAGTAGAATGGGTTCCAGCTCTATCCAGGAAAATGCAAGAGGTGCTATATCACCATTGTTTCTTATAGCTGAATAGTACTCCATGGTATACATATACCACATTTTATTAATTCACTCATGTATTGATGGGC
>CAUYRT010059998.1:0-16168 GCA_963574885.1 Lepilemur ruficaudatus
TCCTGGGCTCAAGCAATCCTTCTGCCTCAGCCTCCCGAGTAGCTGGGACTACAGGCACGCGCCACCATGCCCAGCTAATTTTTTTCTATATATATCTTTAGTTGGCCAATTAATTTCTTTCTTTCTATTTATAGTAGAGACAGGGTCTCACTCTTGCTCAGGCTGGTTTCGAACTCCTGACCTTGAGTGATCCGCCCGCCTCGGCCTCCCAGCCTGTGGGACATTTTTATAAAAATATTCAGTATGTGTTAGGCTAGAGGAGCATAGATAAGAGTCAGGCTAGAGAGAAAAACTTTGTGTCCATAGACTATAAGCAGTAGCAGCAAGTTCAGATGAATATAGGAAGAAGAATTTACAGGGTAAGATAAGAAAATTAAGGAAGACAGATTTCTAAACGGATCCAGAATCCTTCACTTATTTCAGCTTCATTCTCAGTCTCTAAGTTAGCATGTACTGCAGGCTGCTCATCTTCTTAGTGATATTCTTTTCTATTTGACATGACTGTCTTTACTGGAATATAAAGTCATTAAAAGAAGGACTTTATCTTTGTAGTCCAAAATATCTTGACTGAAGTAAGGGCTCAATATTGAAGAAGACACAGTACAAATTATTAATAAAATTGATCAAGTCAGTATGGCACATCCTAATTGTGGATTGAAATCTTCAACTCTCTGTAGGTAGAAGACGGTGGCTCTGAAGACTTCCAGGTCTGTGCAACACCCATTTTGCCGCTTTATGTGTTTTAGCATTTCTTACATCAAACTAGCAGGTAATGGCAGAATTTTGTATCAAATTTCTCTTTGGTGGCCAATGACTACCTTTATTTTGTGCTGGCTCTTTAGAAAGTCTTTTCATTTTGTACGAGTCTTCCAGTTCAGAGTCATCAGCATACAGCGGTCCCAAATGACTCTCTCAACGACTTTTAAGGATCCTCACAGCCAGAAGAACCTCTCAGAGGATCAGAAGCACAGTCTAATACCAGCTTACGGATTCCTTATTACATCCTCACGCATGAATAAAACAAGCTAGACCTATTGTGCAGCTATTTTCTCTTCATTGGTGACTGGGAACTGATCTAAAAAAAAAATCATGCAAAACCCAACACCCCACCTTATATAACATTCTCTCAGCTGCTGAATCAGTCAAGTCATAGCAATTGTGCCATACTCTTGCCCAAAACACCCTTGCAATTCCAGCACTACACAGTGGGCAAAATTAGGTTGTAGTCAATCCACACCATCCCTGACAAGTACTGTGCCAGAGCAATTCAATGTCTAGACTAGTTGTTTCAGTCAGGAGATTAACTGGCTTATCTTAACCCCAAGGGCAACCTTTGGCTCACATCCAGCAGTTTTCAGGTTAGGCCCCGACAGATCAAGCCATCAGCTGCTTGCCTAATCCCAGCATCATACACAGAATTATAGAACAGGACTTTTTCCACACAATTTGGGGTTTTACTGATTGTCTTAAGGTTAATATATTATCTTAAAAAGCATTTTTTTCAACTAAATATTGGTGAAATTTTTCAGAAAAAAAATGATGTGGTCTTTGGTAACATCATAGTTCTTTAGTCAGAAAGAAAATTTTCACATATATATTTATAAAATGTCTTCTGGATATAAATTTAGAAGCACTGCTTTGCAGAAACTTAACTGATTTTAGAAAACTAAAATATGTTCTTATTTCTTCATTATTTACAGCATTGTTCTTCCAGGTTCGTTTCTTTTCTTAAATGGGCCACAGTGATTTCGATGCCCCACACAAAATTTCACACGTTTGAACTGATTTTGTTCAGGACACCTGCGAGTTCTATCTGCTCAGAAATTCTACTTTAATCATTTTGAAGAGTTTCTGTGGAGATGGAAGTTTTACTTTGCCACTGCATGATGGTTATAGGCAAGGCAACTTTAATATATTTTATATTTTCAATGAGAAGTATACTTATAACATTAGAGTATAATAACTTTTTAGAATATAATAATTAATGACACTTTTCAAATGCATGTATTAGAGCAGCTGGAATAACTGAGTTGTACTTTTTAAAAAAAATTCCTGACAATATTTTTCAGAACTGAAATTGATGTTGACCTGAATTTGGTGTCATGATCGATACTGTACAAAGCACATGAATTGGCAATAATACATTCTCCATAAAACAGATAGTACTCATTTGGTATGTTATCAAATACCTCCCAAGTGCCTGTGTGCTCTGGATAACATTTACATAGATATATGCAAGAATCCACAAATACATTATTTGAATAATAACTGAGTATCTACTACATATTATGATTTTGCTCTATGTTATAAGTAAAATATTAGTATTATGTGTGTATATTTTACATGTATTCCCAATGTTACATATACACAGAAAAAGCTTTAGCTGGCATCTGAAAGAAGATACTTAATGAAAACTTCTCTTTCACTAAAATTATATTTAGCAATTTCTTGCCAGAGCAGTGTTTGTCAAGTCCATTTTCCTTTGTATAAATGGACTACAGTGATAGCTTCAGTCTCTTAAACTTCTACAAAGCATATATAAAACATTTTAAAATCTTGTGAAACTAATGTTCGCATGGAAGTCAAAGCTTCTATTGGAACTTTAAGAATCAGCTGGGTGTGGTGGCTCACATATGTAACCCTAACACTTTGGGAAACTGAGGCAGCAGGCTCGCTTGAGGCCAGGAGTTTGAAATCAGCCTGGGAAGCACAGCAAGACTCCACCTCTACAAAAAAATTTAAAAATTATCCAGGCATGGTGGCACACACCTGTAGTCCAGCTACCAGGGGTGCTGAAGCAAGAGCATCATTTGAACCCAGGTCAAGATTATAGTGAGCTATGATGACGCAACTGTACTCTTGCCTGAGCAACAGAGTGAGACTCTGTCTCAAAAAAAAAAAAAAAATCCAGATCAACTAGAAAACAGCTGCGAATCAGGCCTAGATAATGTATAGATAGAAATGCTGAGCCCTCGAAGTTTTGAGAACCAGTATGATGCAATGGAATGAGCATGGGAAGCAGAGTTTCAATTCTCACTCAGTTGAACTTGTACAAACCATTTACCCCTTTTGGGCTTTAGTTTCTTCCTTATAAAAAGCAGAGTTGGGAGAAGAAGATGTCGGGAAGACCCTTTCAGACATCGGCCTAGGCAAAGAATTCTTGAAGAAGACCCCCAAAGCAATTACCACAGCAATAAAAATAAACAAATGGGATCTGTTCCAACTAAAAAGTTTCTGCTCATTTATATATATTATAACAAAGTTGTCTTATTAGATGGTAAAGCATGTAAATATTTGGTAGAAAATCCACCCATCTCTATGCTGTTATCAGTAACAGGTACAGAATATAGTTACTGTGGAGTCATTATAATGGGAAAATAGAGATGTGGTGGAAGTAGAAGCTAGCTTTGCAAATGTGCCTAAAGCCCAGGAGCCTTGAAAGTCAACCTGACTAATCACAGAAACTTTCTATGCCTGATTCCACAATTTCCCCCATGGATAAGGTATAAACAAAGAAGAACAAAACAATATCTGAATAATCCTGTCCAAATACCCTCCTCCTCTTTTCAGAATGTATAACCTATTTCCAGAGTCTAAGGAATCAGAAATCAATATATTGGAATCAAATCTTTAGAAATCTAAGATAGATCACGTCATTAAAAACCCTCCAATACCCTTCAGTTATTGTTTTCTTTTTCAGAGTAAAGAGCAAGGATCCTACAGTGACTTAAGAGACCCAACAGGCACCCCCTCAACCTTAACTGTATCTCACTTCTCTACAATTTCATCTCATGCTACTCTCACCATCTCTTATGCTATCTAGTCCAGAGTCCATTGTCACCTTCTTATTTCAAAAATATGCAGAAATGTTTGGGTCTCATGATTTTTGCTATTTTCTCTGCCTAGAAAATTCTTCCTGCAGACATTGTCTGATTCCCTCGCTTTTTTCAGATCTTTGCTTAAATATTAACTTCTCAATCAGGCTTTCCTTTGGAAAATTATTTAAAATTACAATATTCCACAATACTTCCAATACTTCTTATCCAATACCTGAGTTGTCTCACCCAAGCTATGAGAAAACTGGAGTATTTGTCAATTTATTTATGGCCGTTCTTTCTCCCTGCAAGCATATGCAGAATATACTCAGGTAGCCAAAGGAAGTCCTCAGACAATTTGTTGAAGGTGTTTGCAATAAGAAATCATCAGATCTGAACACACAGGAAAAGCGCTGGCTATTGACATTGTCTGCTACACAGCAGCCTTTGCACAACCAAGATCTACTCATTGCTCCCATTAAGTTCATTCACTTTTATCTATTACTGATTCTTTGAGATAATCGCTACACAAATAAAAAGCTGAAAACAAGAGTGTTACTGGGGGAAGTTTACAGATCTCTATTACTACAGTTGGTCTCCAGGTAGTATTTTGGTTGTTTGACAAGTGGGGTAAACTAGACCATTCCCAAAGGGACTGAGCTCCTATAACCTTGTCCTGTCTGGCTTTGGCTAGTTCAATCACACTTTCAAGGCTATCATCAAGGCAAAAGCACGAAGATGCATCCCAGTAAATTCACTGAGTTCAAACAAACTCCTCCTTGCCACAATAAGTAGCAATAATCTTATCCTCTAATGATAATAAGGATTAATTAATTCTGCCAGAATACTTGTCTCACTTCTATCCCCACTAGTCATGGCAACAGAACCCCAAACAGCAGCCACAGTTTAGTTTATCTTATATTGTTAATGAAGTATCTCCATTCTCTATTAAACGCATTCCAAAGCGTTTAATATTCTGCGATACGTAGTATGGGAAGAATTGTGAAAGTGTCCATTCCTACCTCTAAGACTTGGTTTCTAGACCTATGTAGGCTAGCTATCAAGGGACACAAAACCATGAAAGAGGCATTGTTTTCTTAAAAAATATGTACTGCATATTGAAGGATAGCCGGATATCATCCTCAAGATGGAGCCCTAACTGCACCTTGAAAAGTCCATTCTAGATTTTTATCAGATTGCCAACTGATGACTTTGTATAATCAATGACACAAGTATTTCCTGAGTTATAGTACATGTAAATTATCTTGGTTTAGTAGTATTAACATGATGGAGACTTGCTTTAAATAAATTAAATGTCTTTCTATCAGAGCCTCATTTTCCTCCCATATGAAGGGAAAAGATTCACTTAGGTGATTTGTAAAAACTTTTACAGTTCTCATTTACTCTGTTTCTTACCCAGATAAGCAGAAAGCTATTTCTACATCATTTTGCTATTTGAACTATGGAGAAAATACATATTCAATCACCTTGACTTGACAATGTGCACTGCGTGGTAATGGTATATACCCCGATGATATTTCCTTAATTTATATCTACATAAAATGGTGTAGTATATATTTTTAAAACAAATCTTTATAGGAGCATTAGAAGCCAAAATAAATTGTTAAAGATAATGAAATTTTTAAAGCTAATAATAGTGAGTAAATTAAATCTGTAAATAAGTCAACGTATCAACAACTGCTAATAGCCACAATTGGTTATTATTTTCTATATTTTTCTCTAAAGGATGTTGACTGGTGGAAAAACGTTAAATGACAAAATTCATAACACTGCTTAAATGTTGAATAAGATAATTTCATGAATCTATGAAATCTAAAACATTTCAGTGTGGTTTTGTAATTTCAATCTTGATTGGAAATCTGGAAAATCTATTTTCTAGATAAATTTTACTCCACTATTCCAAGTTATCTGATCGCATTTCTGAAGTAGTAAATACCAAATAAGGATAAGCATATCTTTATACTTTGTAGACAGATAAAATACCCTTACTTGTGAATATGGAAACACAATATAATTTATTATCAGAATTAGTGGCAGATCCTACTTTTCCCAATAGGTTGGTCAAGCCTTTTACTACTAATTAGTGGTAAGAATTATAAGGTCAATGATCTTAGAGATTTGGCAGTCCTATTAGCCCAAGAGTAAAATGATTGTTATCAAAAGCTTTAAGACACTTTCATATGATGGAAGTAAAAATTAGCTTATAGAAAGCAGACAGAAAATGACTTAGAATTTAACATAAAAAGCTGGGATCATTGTTTATTAGCATTTTTGTGGCTGATATTCCATACTCATTTATTCATTCAACAAATATATATGCTATGTGCCAAGCATCCTTCTAGGCATTGGGCATATGATAGTAATAAAAACCATAATCTTTGCATCCACAGATCTTATATAGTCTGAGAGGGTCTTACAAGGAGAAATATAGAGAGATTTTTTTTAAAAGACATGTTAGTAAAATATATAGTACAGAAGATGATGTGATAAAGACTTTGAAAAATAAACACAAATAGGAAGAAATGCAGCAAATGGAGAACTTTTGCAATTTTTTAAGAAGAGAGGTCAGTAATGGTCCCATTAACATAATGGAAATTAAGGTCTAAAGGGGTAAAGGAGCAAGTCATGAAGCCACGTGGGCACACAGAGGAAGAGTAAGCCCGGCCACAGGAAGAGGATTGCAACTGTCCCCCACACAAGCATCTCTGGAATGTTCAAGAACATCAAGAAAGGCAAGCATAATGTAGGAGAGAGAGCAAGGAGATGGATCATGGGAGCCAAGGCAAGCTGGGAAGCTAACAAGGACACAGATCATGGGAGTTCCTCAAGTCCATCATCTACTCAGAGTAAGGTGGGAAGCAATTGGAGGATTTTTACTAAAAGAAGAGCATGATTTGATCCAAATATTAACACAGTCATTCTCATTGCTGTGTTGAGAGTAGACATAAGAAAGCTTAGGTAGGAATAGAGGGACCAGTTAGAAGGATATAGTGATTGGGGACCCAGGATGAGAAACTGTCCCAAGGGTATGTTGCAATGATAGTAGTGAGAACTGGTTTTATTCTTTAGGTATTTGAAAATAGAGGGAAATGGAAGTTTCTATGGGAAGATGAATTTGTCATTTAAATAATATTAGAAAGAACATGTTTTGGAGCTAATAGAAGAATTTTACTGAATATTTCAAGTCTGAGGTGCTTAATTGTCAATCAGGTGGAAATATTGATTGGGAAGATGTCTACATTGATCTGGAGTCTGTAAGAGTCCATAAGCAGTTAGATATAGAATTTAAAGCCTTAGAATAGTGAAATCACCAATGGAGTGGATACATATGGAGGGGAAAAAAAGAGCTGCAGTTAACATTAGAATTTTAAAGTTATCGTGAAATAGCCCTTTTCTTTTAACTGACAGTCTTTACATTAAAACATCACTTGAGCTCACAGTCGATAGCCGAGCCAATAAGGTAGCCATTCCTCTCCTAGCTATTAGTTAATAATTTAGTCACGTTAGGCTATCACAATAATTCAACTAACATTTAATAATTCAGTAAAATTTCAAAATGGGTTTTTGAGTTCACCCTTAGGGTAAATAATCTATACAACATGCATAGCATAATCAGGAAGAAACAAACACACTTTTGAATCTCTGATTAAAGCCACCAAGAATATATGTTCCAAATAACATCACATCATCAGACTCAGGAATCATTACATGCAATGTTAATGTGTGAGAATATGTAAATTCATGACTTCTACAATATGCTTTTCCCAAATCTAACTCAAAGGTGTAATGGACACTAAAAACAATATTTGGTAATTTTCTAGGAGTGAGAATGACAAGTATTAAAATTTGCAGGTTTTAAAAAATTTGTTACAGTCATATAGGGAAAAAGTCAGGTTCACAGATAGAAAAAGATGACATTACTCAAAGTGTATAATTTGAGGAAGAGTTTACTTAATAAAGGGGCAAAAATGACAGCCAAGATTCAGAGCAGTAACTTGGTAAATGTCATAAAATAGTAAGTTGTGTAATTGTCATTAAAACTTAGCTCTTTCTGATATAAAGTTCACAGAATAACATGATATCGCATTTTTCACATATCCCCTCACCATTTGGAACGAACAACTCAAGAAAAATAAACCCAAGTCTCAAAATATCTCAGCAGGCCAGTTCATGTGCTTAAAGATTTGGAGGCTAATGTTTTTAAACAGAAAATTGGCTGCCCTATTAGAAAAAAATCAATGAAGGTCAAGGTCTGCATATTATTTAATACAATTATAATTACTCATAAGAAAATGGTCTAAAATATTTCAAATTTTATCTTGTTTATAGGAAAAAGAAACTTTCTTACCAAATAATATGTAGGTATTCATTGAGGGTGACTGATAATTAACTATAACCACTGAGATATTAATATTTAGAGGGTGTAAGAGGGTGTTCTAAATAATGGTGCCAGAAAACTTATACCATGAGTGCTTACCACTGTGCTTAGTTTTCTTCCTAAGTGATTCATCTCTTAGACCCTTCCTTTCTCTTGCCTAATTCAGCCTTATTTCAGAGTCAGACTCATGTCACCTCTCAGAACTGGGCCATAAAACAAACCAGTCATAGACTCACACTATCCTCAGCATTTATAGATGAAGGAACTGTTACATACCAGGAGACTGCAGGGGTTAATTATTTTTCTAATCCTGTGCCGTTAAGCCTATTGTGCCTCATGTTCTCATTATCAGTCTTCATCATCCAGTGCAGAAGATCATCCACTCATCTGTCTTTTCCTATATTGTCATTTGTATAATGCTTGGAGATTCTCTTCCCTGACCAAACTTACAGCATCTCACCACCACTCAAATCATAACTAGAATATTCTGGAAGAATTTAAATGGGCTTATGTCCTCTGGTACTTAGTAGCAAAATTATTTTAAGATAGTCACTAGAACAATGCTTGAATTAGTACAAGCTTATAGGCCTAAATTTGTAAAACATAGGTTGAATTTTAAGTGCGTTGGACTGGTTGGGGTAGACTCAGAGATGAATAGTTAGAATAACAGAGACATCCAGGTGGTATCATAAAAGAGAAATATAGTGCTTCCTCTTGAGGGTAACAAAATGAGGCAGAAACATGCTCCCCACTCATGTTGTCACTGTGGAGACCCCCTAGCAGACACGCTGTCCCTCCACTCCCCATATATCTCAGACAATCCAAGCATCCTGAGATGCAGTTTTACTCACATTTTGCTTATGCATTGCGTGCTAAGCCCTGACACATGGATTAGAGTGTGACGGGTGCTCTCCACCTAAATACCAAACTTCCCTTATCTTATTTGTAAAGGTAAGTCAAGGACTGTAAACCACAGGGATGTGTTTAGGAGAACGTGTGCATTTGTATGTGTTTCTTGTACTTAGGCAAAACTAAAAGCAAAGAACTTGAAACAAATTTGTAAATGTGTCTCTAGAATAAGTATTAGTATTTGGTCAACTCCAAATTGTAATTTTTCCACTGCTCCCTCAAAAATGTTCATACTAAAGAGGCTTCCATACTACTTCAGCTTCTCCCCAAATGTCCCATGTACATTCTTACCATGAATGGGAACTAGGACTGCTCTCAGACAGCACTACTGTTGAGCCCCCAGCAAATGAAAGCTGTCCAATTTTTGTCTTAGTCCATTTGTGGTCCTCTAACAGAATACTCCAGACTGGGTAATATATAAAGAACAGAAATTTATTTCTCACAATTCTGGAGGCTGGGAAGTCCAAGATCAAGGTGCTGGCAGGTAAGATCCCAGTCTCCCCTTCCAAGATGGCATCTTGACCACTGTATCCTCCAGATGGAAGCAATGCTGTTCGTCACATGGCAGGAGAATGGAAGAGAAAGAATCCATCCAAACAAACCTTTTCTACAGCAGCACCTCCCTTTAGGGCCCCCCTCCCAACACTGCTACATTGGGGATTAAGCTTCCAATATATGAAATGGTCTTTGGACAATTCTAGATCACAAGTTTTTTTCATTGTACCCTCAGAAATACTAGTACTTAAATAGGCTTTCCTACCACTTCATCTTGTACATTCTTACTACAACCAGAAACTGTCTTCCCTTAAGGCAGCCCTCCATGAGTCCCTCAACTAGCGAAAGCTGTTAGATTTCTCATTCACCATATCCTACAACACAAGGTTTGTGACTGGAGGTTGGCACACTCTTCCCTCCCAATTTTTTTATTTGTTTATTTTTTTCAGACTATTACTTAACCACTCATATTGGAAAAAAAGGAAAGAAAACTTCATTCCTTTTAAACTTAATATATGGCTGTGTCAACCACCTCTCCTTGTTGTTATATTTTGAACTCTATGCCATGATTTATTATTCATTACATGTTTTTGTCTTTGGCTCATTATTTTACTCTCCTCCCAAGAACTTCTAGTATCTATAGAGCACTAGAAAATTCTAAGAATTAATTTTCCAGTTTTTTGTTCTTTTATCTCCAATGCTCTCTTAGCCTGTCCACATCTGCTAACCATTTCCCTGACTACGTCTTCAAAATTCATCTACCTCTAATACAGTAATTTAAGACACCCAATGATCTTACCATTCTTACCATTCTTCCATTTTTCAATATTATTCTTTTACACATGTTCTTCCAAGCATTGAGTCCTCCATTATCAAATTACCTAATAGTATTTCTCTATCCTCCTCAATCTCTTCCCTACATTCTTTGAACTCTTACCGAAAAACATCTAATGGTCAATTGAACTAACTATGACACACATCTCTATGATCTTTTATTAGAAGTTGGGTTCTCTTGATGCAGAGGGAGGGCCACCTATGAATTGATTTATTAGACAGTGCTCCAAGGAACATCTTTAAAGGGGGGACCAGCCACACTGGCTCATACCTGTAATCGCACACTTTGGGAGGCCAATGCAGGAGAATTTCTTGACCCCAGGAGTTGGAGATAAGTGTGGACAACATATCAAGACCCCATCTCTAAAAACAATTTTAAAATTAGCCAGACATTGGGATGAATGCCTGTAGCCTCAGCTACTCAGAGGCTGAGTTAGGAGGATTGGTTGAGCCCAGGAGTTTGAGGCTGCAGTGAGCTATGATCATGTCACTACACTCCAACCTGGGTGACAAAGTGAAACCTTGTCTACAAATAAATAAATACATTTAATTTACATAGTCAAATACTCCCAACTTTATAAAATTATAAATTGAGGTTTTAGTCTTGCATCAAAAAGTTTTACCAACCCCTGGATATTAGATATTTTCTAAATTTAAATGTTGGTATTATAGCCCTTATTCAAATAAAAATTAACTTTTAATTTGATTTACAGAAAAAGAAAGAAAAATTATTCAATGTAGAGAATGAATAAACAGCAACCAATGATGACAAGAACTTAAAATAGTTATAAAAGAACATCAAGTGCAATATCACTAAAAAATGAAAAAAGGAATAGCAAAACTAGAAGAGATTATCAACATATAAGTAAGCAAATCCAATTAAGAAGAACTGGAAAACTGGAATCACTCAATTATCTTAGACTAAGGAAAAGAGACTAAATTCTTACCTTCTAAAAGTAATCAGTCCAAAGTATTTATTTTAGTTATATTTCACCTTTAAATAACAGTTTATTCTTAATGATGATGTTAGATCATAGAACAAAAAGTTACCACCATTAAATTTTGAAACTAACAATCAGAAAATTCATTAACAAAATTTATTTCAAATATAAAATAATGAATGTCAAAGGAAAATTAGATCAAATTCAGCATCCATTCCTAAATGTGACAAAAGCCATATAAATGAAAGCAAAGCAAATTTTGTTTCAATGGTAAAAACTTTAAAGCTATATCTATTAAAATCTAGTATAAGATAAGGTTACCCACTGTCATGATTATGTGACATTGTATTGGAGACTTCAGCAAATAAGCAAAAACATAAAATAGAAGAAAAAAGATATAAATATTAGAATAGAAAAAATCTTTTTTCTTTAAATATGTAATAATTCACAAAGAAAAAAGCTCTAGCTTCACATTGGACTTGAATTTAATTAATAGCAGAATTTGTACGACTTACTATATATAAGAAAATATTTAAATCCAGTAGTTTTTCAATATTAGTAATAACTAACAAAAAATGAAATGTAAAATTTCTATGCACAAAGGTTTTAAAATAAAACTGAATTACTCAGAAATAAATTTAACAATAAAGGTGCAAGGACAATATTGAAAAATAAATTTTCTTATTAAAGGACATAAATAAGAGTGAAAAATTGAAAGGCATACAATGTTCTTGGACAAGAATACTTAACATCATAAAATGCTAATGTTTTAGTTTGGTGCAAAAGTAATTCCAGTTTCAGACCATGCATTTTAAATCGTTGTAACTAGGCTCCCACACATCTTTATTAATCAAAATAGGAACCATTACAATCAACACATTTTTGCCAATGAGAAATAAGTTTGTTTTTCCTGTAGGATAAAAATCTGTACTTCAGGATTCAGGGAACTCTTGGAAAGCATTTTCTGCATTCTGCTGGTTGTGGAATTGTTTTTCCCTGCAAAAAGTTGTCGAGATGCTTGAAGAAGTGTTGGTTGGCCAAACGTCAGGTGAATATGGTGGATGAGGCAAAACTTCTATAGCCCAATTCATTAAACTTTTGAAGCACTGGTTGTGCAATGTGCAGTTGGGCATTGTCGTGGAGAAGAATTGGGCCCTTTCTGTTGGCCAATGCCAGCTGCAAGCGTCGCAGTTTTCAGTGCATCTCATCAATTTGCTGAGCACACTTTTCAGAAGTAATGGTTTCACCAGGATTGAAAGCTGTAGTGGATCAGATCACCAAACAGTGACCATGTCCTTTTTTTGGTGCAAGTTTGGCTTTGGAGAGTGCTTTGGAGCTTCCTCACAGTCCAACCACTAAGATGGTCACCACCAGTTGTTGTATAAAATACACTTTTTGTCGCACATCGCAATCCAATGGAGAAATGGTTTGCTGTTGCTGCATACAAGCAGAGAATATGACACTTCAAAACGACAATTTTTTGGGCTTTCAGTCAGCTCATGAGGCACCTACTTATCAGCTTTTTCACTTTTCCAATTTGCTTCAAGTGCTTGATAACCACAGAATAGTCCACGTTGAGTTCTTTGGCAACTTCTCGAGCAGTTGTAAGAGGATCAGCTTCAATGGTTGGTCTCAATTGGTCATCCTCAACTTCCTATGGCCGACCACTGCATTCCTCGTCTTCAAGGCTCTCATCTCCTTTGCAAAACTTGAACCACCACTACATTGTATGCTTGTCAGCAGTTCCTGGGCCAAATGTGTTGTTGATGTTGCAAGTTGTCTCTGCTGCTTTATGACACATTTGACCTCTAATAAGAAAATCACTGGAATTTGCTTTTTGTCTAACATCAATTCCACAGTCTAAAATAAATATAAAATAACAGCAAGTAATAAGTCATTAGAAAAAAACATAAAGTGAGAAATGCACATTAAAATGACATATAACATAACCACATTTATTTAAAAATGTATTCCAATATCAAAGGGCAACTTTCAACAATGCTAAAACTGCAATTACTTTTGCACCAATCTAATAAAATTAGCATTTTTAATACTAAAACTCATAAATAAAATTAGAGTTATTGGAATTAAAATTCCAAAAGAAATTGGTAATCACATTTTCAAAAGCCTCTAAGTTTACTCAAAAACACAGATGGCAGAATATTCCAAACAATGACGACAGCAGAAAATAAAGAATAGTGGAAATCAGGATAGACTTGCCCCATTAATCATCAAAAGAAGTGATAAATCCACTTACTTAAATGCAATATTAACAAAAGATTATAACAATAAAAAATTAGAATCAAATAATCCAGGCCCCATTTTGTCTAGGAAAAAATTTTAAAATTGCTACATATGTAAAATCATGTATATGCATATATACATACTTTAGAATGTACAAATACACAGGTATAATCTGCACACCCACACATTTGTACATATATAAGTATAGATACACTTTATTTCATGTATACTATGACATTTCAGAATATATATGTGATTACATGCAAAAATATATTTGCATGTGTATATGTGCTACAGATTTGTAAACAGACAAAATCCAAATATGTATATGAACAGAATATGAACCAACAAATGTGTTAGGCAATACACATTCATTGCTTATTTTTTAATCACGTACATACATAAAAACTTACATACATATATACATACATATACACATAAGCACAAATATGTATTTTTAGGTTAACATAATATAGTATTTATGTAATGTTGTTATATATTTGATTTTATAGTTTTTAGGCATTTTAATAGACTTTATTTTGAGAGAACTTTTAGGTTCACAGAAAAATTGAGCAGAAAATAGAGTCCTCACATACTCCTCTATACCATTCTTCAGACATTTGTTAAAATAATTAACATCTTGCATTAATGTGATATATTTGTTACAATTAATGAATCCAGATTGATAAATTATTACTAACTAAAGTCCACAGTTAGAGTTTACTCTTTGTGTGGTACAATGCACAAATTCTGTGAGCTTGAAAAATGCATAATGTCATGTATTCACCATTACAGTATCAAACAGAGTAGTTCCACCACCTTGAACATCTCCAGTGTTCTACCTACTCATCCCTGTTTCCCTCTCCCCAAACCACTGAGGACTATTGACCTTTTTATTGTACCTAGAGTTTTTCCTGTTATTTCCAGAATGTTTTATGGTTGGAATCTACAATATAAACTCTTTTCAGATGGTTTCTTTGATTTAACAAACTGCATTTAACGTTTCTCTGTCTTTCTGTGGCCTGATAGTTCATGTATTTTTATTGCAGAATAATATTCTATTGTATAGAGGTACCATAGTTTGTTATCTATTTATTGTAGCACATCTTGATTGCTTCCAGCTTTGTACAACTAAAAATAAAGCTGTTAAAAACATTCACATCAAGTTTTCTGTGTGGACATACATATATTTCAATTATTGGAGTAAATACCAAAGACCATTATCACTGGACCATATGATAAGCTTATGTTTAGCTTTGTAAGGAACTGTTAAACTGTCTTTCAAAGTAGCTGTCCCATTTTGCATTCCCACCAGCAAAGTATAAGGGATACTCCTGCTCTAAATCTTTTCCAACAGTTGGTGTCTCCAGTGTTTGGATTTTAGCAATTCTAATAGATGTATAGAGGCATCTCATTGTTTTAATTTGCAATTCCTTAATGAAATATGGTGTTGAGAATTTTTTCATATGCTTATTTGTAGTCTCTATATGTGATATATGTGATATATATTCAGATCTTTTGTCAATTTTTAAATTGCTTTTTCCTTATTAAGATTTAAAAGGGTTTTTTTGCATATTTTGGATAAAAACGTTCATCATATATGTATTTTGCTAATGTTGTCTTTCAGTTTATAGCTTATCTTTCCAGTCTCTTAAAACTAACTTTTGCAGAGCAGAGATTTTAGTGGGGGTTGTCAAATCCGAAAGGCTCGAGAACCAGAAAGAGTTGATGTCATGGTTTCAAGTTTGAAGGTAGTCTGAAGGCAGAATTCTTTTTTCCTTGGAAGATCTCACTCTTTTTTTTTTCCTTAAGTCTTCAACTGACTAGGCGAGACCCCTGTGCATTATGGAAGGTAATGTGGGAAGTTAAAGTCTATAGATTTAAATATTAATCACATTTTAAAAAGTACTTTACAGCATCACCTAGACCAGTGTTCGAACAAACACCTGGGCACTGTAGACTAGCCAAGTTAACACATAAAAGTAAATATCACAGAAGAAAAGTGAGTTGAAGTCCACTTCTTTCTACTTTCCCTCTGAGAACCCAGATTGCAAACCTCTAGTTAGCATTATATTAAAATCCATATAAAATATACAGATAATTTTCTTTTTGTTTAATTTATTCAGGATATTATAGGGGTACAAATATTTTGGTTACATGTAATGCATTTACCTCACCCAAACCTGGGCTACAAGCATGTCCCTCCCCCAGACAGTGCGTTTTGCTTCCATTAGTTGTGGGATTATCCCCACCCCACCTGGCACCCAATGTGTATTACTACCTTATGAACACCTTAGTGTTGATCAGTTAGTACTAATTTGATGGTGAGTACATGTGGTGCATGTTTTTCCATTCTTGTGATACCTCATTTCGAAGGATGGGCTCAATCACTATCCAGAGATAATATAAGACATGCTACGTCACCACTGGTTTTTGTAGTTGAGTAGTATTCCATGGTATATATACCATATTTTATTAATCCACTCATGTATTGATGGGCACTTGGGTTGTTTCCACACCTTTGCAATTAC
>CAUYRT010059999.1:0-50885 GCA_963574885.1 Lepilemur ruficaudatus
GAATCAATTCTACTTGTTATATGTAGCTCAAAGAACAGAACCAGGACCTAAAAATGGGAATAACAGGGAAGTACGTAGATTATGGCACAGTGCAAGGAAGAATTTAATGACAAAACTATTGGAAAGAGAACAAGAGAAAGAGAACACTACCTTGCCTCACAGGGTAGTGAGCTTCCTGCAAGTGAATTCTTGAGGCACTTAAAAGAGAGCATGGACATTCTCGGGATATAGTGAAGGAGATTCACTTATCAAGGAGTCTAGGGTAATTACTTCTGAATACCCTTCCAAATGTGAAGTTCAGCAAATATCATAGGCTATTTGATTTGCAGAGTGATATGCTCTTTAAGTTTTTTTCCCTCCATTTAAAATCTATTTGGACAGGGAAATGTAAATTCTTTTGGCAAGCACATCACTGCATAGCCTGTAGATTGTCCCTTTTGCCTAGGGAGGATTGCAATTTTAATTGATCCTTTAGATTCTAGCCAATCCAAGCCTTTTAGCCTTGAATTTTGGTCTTGGTCTTGCCTGAGACCTGTGGTCCAGGCAGCACTTGCTCTGTGTGGTTGTCACAGTGATTCAAAGCCTCCTGTTGCCATGGACTTAATACGGGGATGTTAAAGCAATTTCAAAATCTTTAACTATTCCAGATTACAGCTACTGCTCATTCAAGAGTTGACAACCTGATGGATCCCCTTAAGCAAAACCATTAACTCTGGAGAAGGATGTCTTTGTTAAGCATGTTTCTGCTAACCATTTTTCATGTTTTAAATAGTGAAGACTAGAAATATTAATAGAATGCACTTGATTGAATGGGCCATCAACTGCCCTGACTGTTTTCTTCGAGTTACATTCAGGCATCTATCCATTCTACTTTTGTCATTTTGACAAGTTTCTACTTTGTCCCACCTCTTCCACTTCTATTTAATGTTTAAAAAATTCTCAGATTTGAATAGTCATACATTAACTACTAACTCAGAGGAGCATAGATAATAAATCATGCAAATACGATGGAAGATCAATGGCATTATAGAGTGTTTTATTAAATCTTTTCAAGGGCGTTGCACATACATTCTCTCAGTGTTGAGGGTATAGCCCCACAAAGTTTTATTAGGAAAAATGGATGCAGCAGTTCCCTATTTTCATGGAATTCTGATCTTAGATGCTTACCCTTGCTTGGAAATATATTGTGCTAAATGGAATTTTCACACATCCCAACCAGTGTCTCTCAATGCGGGTATGGATTCCATTTCCTCTTTCCCGGTCATCCTAAAGGAAGGGTGGGAAGTAATAATTGTTTAAGAACTCCAGACACTCATTTAATAAACTTTGCAGCAGGAAAACAGCAAGATTTTAGCTAAAAGCATGTGAACTTAGGTTAGATAGACCTAATCAAATTCTGGTTCTAATACTTAATGGCTTTGTGACCCTAGGAAAGTCATTTGACCTCTCTGAACCTCAGTTTTCTCATCAATACACTGGAGATTTAGCAACCTACAGAACTATTTAGAATTAAATAAGACAATGTGTGTAAAACACCTAGTACAATTCCTGGCACAGAACATTAGACTGAAAATTAAAAAGCTAGCTCTCTTTCTCCTCCCCCATTCTCGGTTTATACATCTCGTTTCAAATGTTTCAAACATAAGAAAGGTAGAAAGCGTGTTTGGAACTTATATAGTGGGTAGGGAATATAAATATGAGTACAAATGTCTTCCTCAAAACTGAGAACTTACCTCTAAAACATCGTATAGTACCTCATCAAAAATATTAATGAATACAACATCTTTTACTGACTGCAGACTGGCTGTGCTATAATCCCCGTTAGGAGCCCTGTAAAATAACACATGACCAGGGACTCTGAAAACAGGCAAAATAGAAATGATGAACATTCAAATGTCAACATTTGAAAAATACCCAAATATAAGCATAGATGTGAGGATTAAAAGTAGTGTTTTTATTTCCAGGGTTTATCTTGTGCAGGGATACTATAATATGATACCTACACTCAAATGGAAAGAACATTAGACTGGAAACTCCATGCAGAGACAAACCCTCTGCTGTCTTGTCCTGATGAGTCTCACCCTCACCCTTCACCCCTGACCCCAGGGTAAGCTTTGCAAGGAGCCAGTTTGCCAGGACTGAGCTGGCTCAGAGGATACTGGAGGAGCTAGTATATGGACTTCCTAAGCAACTGGGCTCCAGAAGGTGCTTCTCCAGCAAGACCATTCCCCAGTGATAAACCTCCTCTTGTTCTATGGCTGGCTAAATAGTTCCTGCCTCCCACTCACTTTCCCCATAAATAAGTGAAGCAATACAAGAGTGAGTTTTGTTTCCTGTGACGTAACCTACCCTGAGTCCAGCCAAGGCCAGCCTAAGCATGCCTCTCCATGGCACAGCGGGAGACGGGGTACTGTGTGAATTTTGTTGAGCATTTGTCTTTACGTTTTTTTGTTCTTTTTGCTTGTTCCATGTATAGATAGTGGGATCTATCCCCCTCTTCTGACTTAGCCAGCTCTAATCCTTACCCTGTCTCTAATTTGCTATGTGGCTTTAATTAAGCCACCTTTCCTCTTTGGGTTTTAGTTTCTTCTCCATAAAAGTAGAACTTGGACTAGATAATCTCTAAAGTCACTTCAACTATTGAAATAATAAGAGCCTTTTAAATATATAAATCCTTTGAACAAGGCCCTGAAATGCCTATGTACTTCTGGTGAGGGAGAAAGTGTAATTTATAGGAAATAAGTAGTTTCAACTTTACTTGAGGAGATATGAGGAAGAAAGGAAAAGCAGAGTAGGGCAGTGGGGTCAAAGGAGTGAACAACTTTGGGCTATAAGAAGCCAGAGCCTGGAGAGGAGTAGAGTATCCCAACAAAGAACCTGAGTTTCACAAGTTGGACATTTTCCCATTTTTATTATTGAATGAAGTCAGCTGTAGTACAAGAGGGAAAACACTTGGTATCAGGACACCTGGTTCTTGTTCCAGCTTTCCAGCTACAAAACCTTTCACCTTAGCCATTTCTTGCTGAGCCCCTGTTTCCTTCATGTTTCTTCAAAATATCCTGTAGTTCTCTAAAGAGGAAAATATGCTTACCTGAATGGAAGTTCAAGTTCTTCATTCCAACTGGGATTGGGTCCTTCAGCTGTAGTTGTGTGACAAATCGTTCGTTGAAAAGAGACTTCTACGAAAGGACGTACTAAAACCTTAAAATCAAGAGCAAATCCTAAGAATCCATAATGACTAATTGAATTATTGTATTATTAGCAAAAGTAGAATATGTTTGCTAAATAGTATGTTTTCAAAGAAAACGAAGCAGAAAGCAGACCATTCATGAAGTGTATAGGTGATTCTTAAAAACCTAAGGGGCAAGATTCCAAGCTGAAATCCTGCACCTGGTTCTCTCACCTGGCCAAGGGGGTAGTCAGCACTGTGGGTGGGGCTGCGTGTGTCTGGGGAAGCAGCATGCTTCTCCCTGAATGTCCTTGAAGACCTCGATGGCTGCTGGAATTTGCTAGGAGAGAAAATGTACGAAAGAAATAAATGACAGGACAGTCTAATTATACACGGCCCCAGCAGCTATGGTAACAGACATTCTTCCTTAAGCTTGTTGACATTTTAGAAGGCTTTCAGTGTGCTTGGGTCCCCCTCAGTAACTTAGTGATTACTAGAGCTTTCCCCAACTTCCATTCCTAGGCCTGTATGTCTGGCTGAGAACAGAGAGAAAATGTTTCCTTCTCTCTCCTCCCCTCCAGGGAATGACTGAGTGGGGACCTGTCTCCCCGCCATAAATGAGAGCCTCAATCCCTCTCAAGCGGGAGGTCCTGACCTTCCTGACCAGCCTGCCCTGCCCCAACCCAGTCCAGGTTCTTTTCCATTGTATTTCCTTTGAACCTGCACTCTTCAGTGACCCCAAGCTACATATTCTGTATGAGGAATCTTTCTCTGGGTCTCGCTGGGAAAGGGAGGTGCAGGGACTCCTAGCTTGAGTTAGGATCAGTGGGTCTTATCCTCCTTTCCCTTCTGAGCTGCCATTCTTAAAAGAACAAATGAAGGTCATCTCCAGAGAGCCTCTTCCAAATACCTTCCACCTTCCTGCTAACAACCCCCTTGCATATTCGTACTAAACTTTATGGTTTGCCAAGTATTTCACATTCATTACTGGGCAAAGTACAAATTGTCTCTTTCTTACCCATCTGCTACCTTTCCATAGCTAAGCTTACAGACAAACTATGAGACAATATAAACAGAACATTTAATACAACAGCTACTAGAGAAAACTCTTTTCTTTTTGGAAAACCATCAGTTACATTATTAAACAAAGATTTGTTTAGTACCTGATATATTTTAGGACTGGTGTTAGACTGTGGGATTCAAGATGAATAGGAAAACATTTCAGCTCAGACTGGACTGGAAGGAAGACTGTAAACAATCTCAATAAAGTGAAATACTTGTTGACTAGAGGGATGGGTGTAGGCTATAGGAGCACAGTCAGGGAGGTGAAAAGTCCTTTTTGGTTGGATGCTAGGATAGAGGGTGAAGATTTATATCTGAGCTGTCTTAATGCACCTACATTGAATTGTATAGCACGTAGGATCAACTATCCTCCTTTGAATTATCTGAATGAAATGATTTAACACAAAAATATTATATAGAGGCAAAAAATAAAAGAAATACCTACAGGTTCTTTTTAAAAAGAAGCTCTCACCCCATAGCTGGGCTTCAAGGCAAATGGGGAAAAGGGTAGGTAGACCATGGGCTTAATTTAAGAAAGCAATGCCACAACAGAGATTCAAGGGCTTACATGGCATTTACAAGTAGCAAAGCATTAGGAATAGCTGGTGATGGTAAGATGTTCTGAAATAGGTCAAAGAATTAGTAAAGAAAAATAGGGTGAAATAATGAGGTAAAAGGAGGAAGGGATAAAGAAAGAACTTAAAGGGAAAGAACCTAGGAAGGAAAGAAGATACCAGTGGCCAGAACAGTGCACTTCTGTGGAATCAGATAGTGCTGAATGACCTTGGCCAAGCCACTTGCATTCTCTCCACTTCCATTTTCCCTTTTGCAAAACAGATACAGTAATATTAATAAGAGTTAAATGAAATAATGTTTGTTAGTGTGTCTAGTATGGTGCTTAGAACATGGTGAATGCACAATAAATGCTACTTTCTTTCATTATACTGGTAAGGGTATTTGTAAAAAGGCTCCTTGTGGCCCCAGGGTAGTGAGCCATGGTAGTTGTAACTCATTTTTCTGAACAGATAAAAGGAGGTCACATCTTTAAGCTCATGGCATGTATGTTTCAGAACCTTGGACAGATGCCTTTTCTGTATCTGCCCAGCTCACACCTACTTCCTACCTTTCAGGGCTGGTGCTTCTGACTCTGTCTCTCTGGCTGTAGGCAATTAGACCATAGATCAACACCTGACCAAGTTAGCACTGCCAGACTCTCTTTGGAGAAGATGATGCTTAGTTGGTGGTACCCTGGCTGCCTGGACCACTTCCATGACATGAAGAAAAATGAAAGAAACTCAGAGAGAAACAAGTGAGAGAGACAATGGGGCCTCAGGAGAACCATCTTAATCCCTGCAGTCTACCATGTAGTTCAGCTGTACCTCTTGTCCTTGAGTTCCATGAGATGTCCCATTAAATCCCCCAGCCCCATAGCCTGGATTGACTGGATGGGCTCTATTGCTTACAAACAATAGGGCCTTGGCTTCAGCAAGAACCCCTAGACCCCTGCTGAATAATAACTATGTTAAGAATGAGCGATCAACTACAAAGAAGTGATTGACTTGGCTGGGATCCTGCACTTTCCATTCCAGGGCTGTTTGGGGTGTTCTCACCTTGCCGTTGGCTTCCTCACTGGAAGGTCATAAGCCCGGATTATATTCACCAGCAGCTTTATGTCTCCATCAGACAGGTTCTGGGCTGTCACCTTCTTCCGACCTTTTCTCCTTGGCCTCAGTGGTCGCTTTTGTTCGGCCAGCTTGAAAAGGTTTAGGCCCAAAATGCTAACGATTACAGAACAGGATTAGGATTCTAAGGAAAAGAAAGGTCTGGAAAATTGTGAGACGATTTCCCAAACTCTGCCCCAAGGTCTCTCACAGGCCCCTGAAAAACCCTTTGTCTTTTTAAGGAGAGTGGAAACAGTGTAGAAATCCTCCCAAATGAGGCAGAGCCGACTGCATGGATTATTAAAATTTATTCTAGGTGCTACTTATCAGAGGAACAAAAGCCACATTCTGGCCCCTATGTCTCCTTACTTGCCCACCAGTCCCTCAAATGTGCCTGGTGCCCTCCCACCCTTCACCTTTGCTCATGCCAGTCCCTGCATGAGGAATTCCCTGCCTGCCAGTTGATTGACGTTTTACCCATCCCTCAGGGCCAGGGCCTCCACCTCCTCCAGAGACCCGGCCCATCTGCTGGAAGCCTCAAGCTCCCTTCACATGACTGTCAGTGTGTCCAGCTGCTTGGGCAGTTCCCAGAGTAGCTTGCTCTCTGGAGTTAGACAGAACTGGGTGTGAATCCTGGCTCTACTCTTTGCCCTTGGGCAAATTATTTCACCTCTTTAAGTCACCATTTCATCATCTGTAAAGGGGATAATATTATAATACCTATAGGCCTCTTGGAGTTGTTGAGAGGATTAAATGAGGTAAAACACCATGGCCCTGGTCTAGCACTTAGTAGGTATCCTAAAATGGCAACTAATGGGATCATGACAATGATTATGATGCCAGTGGTTACAGTGGAGGAAGAAGAGGAGGTGGAGGCAGGAGGAAGAGGGTGGGGAGGAGCAGAAGGATACTTCTTTTATCTCTCTTTACCTTGCACTGAGGTGACATGCAATAAACACTTCCTGGAGGTTGAAAACAACAGAGTCAGTGAATCATGGGACAGAGGTCCACGGAGCAAATAAATTCTGGCTCAGAGACTAAACAGAAACACAGACATGACTTTGTGTCTGTATCTGGAAGCTGACATTAATGATTAGGCCAAATGGCCACAGAACAAAGCCAGCTTGTAGAGCCGGCCACAGGCCACAGTGCTCGTGGCTCTCTGCTTCCCTGTTGAGTATGAGAGCTGGCTAAGCAGCCTCTTGACTGGAGCACCTCTTTGCAAGAGGCACATACCAGCTAAGGATGAGGGCTCCGCAGCTCTGTCTAGGCACCATAAGGAATCCCGAGGAGTTTCCAGGAGCTACTGTTACAGTTTCTTCTCCAGGATTGTGCGCAGAATAGCTACCATTTATAAGCACCTTCCGTGAATCAAGAAGAGTGCTAGGCAGGTCCCTTACATATAGTATTTCTAATCCTTGCAAGTATAATATTTACCCCATTTCTCAGATGAAGAAACTGGAGGCGCAGAGAGGTGTTATGGTTTGCTGAAAGCTCCTTAGTCATAGGAGGGGAGCACAGGTTCAACTCAGGTCACTCTGACTACATAGCCCATGTTCACTCTGCCAGGGCACCCACCTAACACAAACTTGGGGGCCTCAGAGACAACTTTGCCAGGGGTCCTAACATGACAAAGCCCTTCCTTTATCAATACTTCGTCCCTCCCCTGGAGGTAACTCCTCCCGTGAGACTCCAATGACTTCATAGCAGCCAGCATGGGAGCACCATGTTGGCTGGGACCATTAAATATAGAAACATCTTAGTTTAAACCCAAGAACAAACTGAAATTAAAAGAAGAAAGAACATACCCTGAGCCTTCAGAACTTAATGCAGAAAGTAATGCCGAAAAAAAAAAGAAGGAAAAGAAAAGAAAAACAGCATGAAAAATCATCATCTATTCTAGGTGTAATTTTCGTGGCTGTGAAAATATTCAGTGACTGGACTGGGCCTGGAATAGAGAGAGGTTCTGCATGAATTTACATGAGTGCAGCCTCCCTTTTACATGTGGATGGAGGTAAAGCCAAAGAAAGGGGCTGCCATGGATAGCATAATTTTTTGTCTCCTTTTCAACTTGATGGGGGATAGAAAGTAAATATGTAGAAAAAACCTTTTTAGGAGACTTAATCACAGAAAAGATCATGGAGTTAGTGGACCGCATAAAACCAATATAGGAAGTTATCTTTCACGTTTTATGCATCCAACCCTAGTTGAAGCCAGTGAGGGTTATTCTAAATACTAGAGTCAATCAAGCAAATGCAGTCAATTCCCAACTTCCATGTAAATATCCATTTTTCTCTGCTGCCCTTTACCCTCATTAAACACATACCCCAGCTCTCTGCCTCCCAGAGGCAGTGCTGGAACCAGGCCTCCTGGACCTACTCCAGAACGTCAGTGGATAGGTCTCAGCCACCTCCATTGCTATGTGATGGGAGGGTAAGGGAAAGTCTGGCACTGGGAGATCAGGAAAGCAGGAGGAGTACATGCAGGAGGGAAATGCTGCCAGCTTTAGTTCAACTGGAATGAGAAGATGGCAAAGCCTGCTGCAGTTGATTGGCAAGTAGTGGGAGGTGAGGTGGCCTCTACTGGAATGAGGTAGGAGAGGCTCCCGGGTGACTTGTCTTAATAGAAATCCCTTAACTAATGTCATTAGGCGTTAATCAGGTTTAACCAGGTTTCCAGCATTATTCTGGGCCTAAATGCTTATAATAAAAAAAAAAAAAATCTTACATGATGCCTTTCATAAACTAGAACAAATAATATTTTTTTATAAGAAATGATAATAATGGCTTTGTTTTATTATCTTTACCTGATATTGGGAACTTCTTCTTCTACTACCAAATCAGCAAGAAGAAAATGTTGTTTTGCAATTAAGAAACGATTTATCACTGATTCTCTAACCTGAGGAAAGAAATCAGCTTTATTTAAAATGTTCTTATTATTTAAACTTCATAGGTCACTCCCTACACTCTGAGTCTTTGCCTTGATGTCACCTAGCTGTTAATTTTTTTCTGAAGCTCTGGCCTCCTTTTGCTGTAAATCCTCTAGCTTTCTGAACTAGACTAAAAGCTCCATAAAGGCACGGGTTGTTACGTTTTGTTCACTGCTATATTGGGACCTGGATAAGAGCCTGACATAAAAAATAGTAAAATTTTGCTGAATTAATGAATTAGCAATTACAAACAACAGGACCAATTTCAAAATGCACACAATTGAGAACTGAATCTTAAGTTATTCCTTTATTCAGAATGATTCACTTCCTAATTTAAATAGAGGACCTCTTAAATGTCATAATCATATTTTTTATATGTGAGCCACAAGATATAGATAAACTGGATGGAAAAAATGCATTGTAGTCACTGTTACATTTCTTAAAAGATTAAGTTTATTGAAGGAAGGAGGGAAAGAAAAGAAAGAAGGAAAAAAAACCAAAAAAGGACAGACTGATATTTCAACTTTAATTTTTAGTTTTCCAGTGTATAAGGGCAGTTAGTATGTGGTTTAAAAACTTTTGTTTTTTTCTGATTACAAAGGTAAACATTGTATTGAATGTAACATTCAAATGCAAACATTCAAATATTAGAAAAAAACTCATGACTTAGAAATGGAGTTCTTGGCCGGGCACAGAGGCTCACGCCTGTAATCCTAGAACACTGCGAGGCCGAGGCAGGCGGATCGCTCAAGGTCAGCAGTTCGAAACCAGCCTGAAGAGCGAGACCCTGTCTCTACTAAAAATAGAAATTAATTGGCCAACTAAAAAAAAAAAAAATATATATATATATATATATTAAATTAGCCGGGTATGGTGGCACATGCCTGTAGTCCCAGCTACTTGGGAGGCTGAGGCAGAAGGATTGCTTGAGCCCAGGAGTCTGAGGTTGCTGTGAGCTAGGCTGATGCCACGGCACTCTACAGCCCGGGCAACACAGTGAGACTCTGTCTCAAAAAAAAAAAAAAAAGAAAAGAAACGGAGTTCTTTATATTATACCTCATTTAGGGTAACCACTGATAATAAACTGGGTTATATCCTAGTGGTTTCATATATTTGAAAGGTGAAGAAAGTTGTCAATTACATGTTTGTATTTATGAGAAAGTAAGTCTAGAGAGCTTAAGTGGCTTGCCTAAAATCACACAGATACTTATGAGACAGAGAACTTCCCATTTTAGGATGTTTGCTCTTTTCCTTCTATGAAGATAGTTTTAAATGATTTTTCTTACCTGCTGGAGGTACTTGGCTACTACGGCCCTATGGGTGTCTATGTGGTCCTTGGTTTCAATTACATTTCTGTCTCGTAACCGTTTCTCATAGTCCTAAAATTAAAAGGGGGTAATAATTTTATGATTTTAAAGGGCTCTCCGATGCTGTTCTTAAGATTAGGGAATTATTTATCACGTGGTTTAAATTTTAAATTATGGTTCTAAACATTTCTTCTACCTTCTTCCTAACTTTTGATTCAGAATTGATCTTTGATATAGTAATTAGGATTCTGAGTCAGTTGACTGAACTGCCTTAATAACAGAAGAGAATTCTGTACAATAGTTACAAGTTAAAATGTTCATGGAGGAAGAAATAGAGGCCACAGAAGACAACAGAAAATTGTTGTAATTCAAGAAGCTAAGCTCATCCAAACAACTTAGCCCAACCCCTGCTTAAGTTTTGCATTTTCTGTTTTAAGTAAAGCAATTACAAAAATCGTGAAAAGTTCCAATTAAAACATTACCATTATCACATAACATCTGGCTGCAGCTGACTTGGGCCATCTACTTGGAGGAGGGTGACACATACTTTTGTCTTTGTTTGCTCAGGCCTCTCCCTTTTTCTGTCAATAAAATTAGGTGTGTCCCAGGGAACTGCTATGTTCTCCTTTAAGCCAACTCTGGTTACAGTTGAATACCCAGCAGTGGCACCTAACCCAGGCTTGGTGACACGAGCTTCTTCTTAAGATTTTTTTTTTTTTTTGAAACAGAGTCTCTCTCGCTCTCTTGCCCACGCTAGAGTGAGTGCTGTGGCATCAGCCTGGCTCACAGCAACCTCAAACTCCTGGGCTCAAGCCATCCTTCTGCCATAGCCTCCCAAGTAGCTGGGACTACAGGCATGTGCCACCATACTCGGCTCATTTTTTTTATATATTTTTAGTTGGCCAATTAATTTCTTTCTATTTTTAGTAGAGACGGGGTCTCGCTCTTGCTCAGGCTGGTTTCGAACTCCTGACCTTGAGCGATCCTCCTGCCTTGGCCTCCCAGAGTGCTAGGATTATAGGCGTGAGCCACCGCGCCTGGCTTTCCTAAGATTTTTCAATTTGAGACAAGAGGACACATCTCTCTCTGCTGGCTGAAGCTACTCAATGTGAACTTGGATGATGTTGGTAACCATGTGGCCAAGTTGAAAAATCCTATCTGCAGAGGATGAGAATGAAGCCAACACACCAAAGAAGCCCCAACAGGAGGGGAGGGGTCCTGGCAGCATGTAGGCCCTGGAGTAGTGGAGGCACAGAGGCATTCCTGCCATTCACACGTTTTTAGGTATTTAACCCTATTTGGGGATTTCATCATCCAATAAACTCCTCTTGGTGCCTAAGGTAATTCAAAATTGTATTTTTATCTCTTATAATCACAAGTCCAAACTAACACAAAGAACTAAATAACCAAAAGTATTCTCCAAGAATAGTTTCTGCTTGAAAAAATGTTAATGGTATTAATTTCTGATGGCTCTCCATTTACTTCATCGAATACAAACTCATCTGTCTGGCTCTCACTGGCCTGCCCCATCTACACAAGCCTGTTACCTATAATTCCTCAAAGGCTCCTCCGCCCCACACCTGCCTGCTTCCATCTGTCCTTCTCTGAGTCTTTGTTCCTTCTGTTGCCTTGGACAAGGATGGATGCTAGTCCTGTTCCTTCCTCCCCACCCACCCCAAGGCTGTTCAACTCCTATCCCTCCAGTTTTCCCTGGGCACTTTACCACCATGTACATGGTGCCTAGTAAATACTTACTGCATGAAAATGGAATTGAATTCCTGACTAAGGTAGTAATAATTAGCCATATTAACCCTTAAGATATGTTCAATCCTATAATTCTAACTGTGGGCAGTTTAACCAACTAACTCAGAATCCTGGTTACTGGTTAGTTTATACGTCATTATACGGAGGCAAAGAGATTATTTAAATGTTAAATTCAAGAAAAATAATGGAAAGATTATATATAAAAGTGCTAACTGGATGTAGCGGTGCTTGTCTGTAATCTCAGCTATCTAGGAGGGTGAGGTGGGAAGATCACTTGGTCCCAGGAATTTGAGACCAGCCTGGGCAATGTAGCAAGACCTCATCTCACACACACACACAAAAGTGCTATGAAGGAGAAACCAATATTGCCACTGAGAACATAACAGCAATTAAATACACATATAATAGTATAACTAATGGCATGAGAAGTATTTTATTATTTTCTTACTTTCTCTAGGGCAATTTCTTACCTGGAATACCTTTTCCATAATTTCTCGGTCATATACTGGAATTTGCTTATAATTTCGGAATTCTGGCACCTGTTGGCTTCTAAGATGAAGAAGCCTGAATCGTTTGGATCTATTCAATTCTTCATCTGAAACAAAATTAAATTCCTGTTGCAGCTGTTCCAGTCGAAAGAAATCAGGGACATAGGATTCACCACTGGTCGCAACCTGTAAAAAATAGAAAATGCAAACCTCCAGATAATAGGCAAATTTCATCCAAAGAAACCTGGCTCTGAGCTTCTGGGAATGTTTAACAGTTTCAGATTAAAAGACTTGGAAGACAAAACACATTAAAAAATAACAGTAGCTAGGTAGATGCTATTATATTTATTTAGTAGCTATAAAAGGTACCACAAATCATTTTTCTAAAAAAATAAAAATTGTTGTTTTACTTTTGGTGTGCATACTTCCCCAAAAATGCAATTATGCAAATATCCAGACTGAAAAGGAGAGATATCAGACCCCAATGTATCACTAGGTGCCTACTAGAAATAAAGTTACTCAAATATACATTATATATAAAATCTAATATATATGTGACTTTTTAATGTATTTAGGCACATATGTAGATAAAGGCCCCAGAGGCAGCTGATCAGCTTCATTTGGCTCCGTGGCCATGCTTTCCTTTCTCTGAATAGCACCTCAGGCTTGGTCACTGACAAAAGTGAGCCAGAGATAATCCAGGCAAGCTGACCTTCAGGGACCTGGACGTTCTCACAGAAAGGACAGCTTCTGGATACCACTGCACAGCTGACCAGGTGTGGGCTGCACTTTACCCAGGTGCTGCCTGCCTCTCTTCTTGGTGCTTTGCCAATTATGACCTCCTCCTGGGCTCGTGCGATCCTCTCACCTTGGCTTCCCAAAGTGCTGGGATTATAGGCATGAGCCACCACACCTGGTTTATGACCTCCTCCCAGGGACAGAAAAAGCCAGTACACAGAGAGAAGCTGGAGCCTTGCTTGGGAAAGGTGGCCCCGCTGTGAAAATCCTGGTCCATAACAAGAGACTGCTCAAGAAAGCATCCCTGTGTTTTGTTCTTCTATAGTAAACCATATAGTTAAAAAGGAAATGATGTATGTGTTATGTGTACTATATTACCACTAATTGAAAGATAATGAAAATGTGATTTGAAAACTTTACGTGGACTAGACTACACTTCAGGTGATACGGTCTATTTTTTCTAATAATATTTCTATTATCCACATTAAGAAGCATCATATTGGAAGGAGAGTTTATGAAGACGAAAGTCAAAATAAACCAAAGCTTGTTTTGGAACTTAGAAAGACTAGAAGCAAAATGAAAATTTTTATACTGGTTATAATTAGCCTACTGATGAGCTCATACTGATAACCACGATCATAAGAATGTGTTGCTGTGGCCAACCCCTGGATCATCTACTTGTTTATCAGGTTTTCATGTGAATTATGAAGTTGCCAATAAAACCAATTGTATTTCATACCAAGAAAAATAATTTACTAACTAATGTTTCATTTTATTTACAAATTCACTGAAGAAAAATTTTGAATATTATGGTAGATACAAGCAATTTATCTTGCAAATACTTAAGTGAAACCTAAATGATAACCTAATTGATCATCAACAAGAACACAAACAAAATGAAGATTTCTTAAAATGCCCCATCAGTACTTGAGGGGGGATGAAAGGAACAAGTACTCTGAATTTAGCTGGACTGATTAGTTGTGTGACCTTGAGCAAGTAACTGAGTCTTTGAACTCAGCTTCCCCTTTATAGAATGGGGAAAATAAAATCTTTCTTGGAGGGTTTTACAGAGGTTAGAGGTAAGAGCAACTACGACAACAATAGCTAATATTTACTGCATGTGGATTGTGCTTGGCTAAGTGTTTATCTGCAGCACCTCATTTCCTCAGGACCATACTATGAGGGCGGCACTGGCTTAGAAGCATTGGGGGCTTGCCTTGGTCCCACAGCCAGGTAAGCAGCAGAGCTGGTATTAAAACTTGTCATTCCAGCCTGCATTCATGTTCTTAAATAGGAGAACACAGTGTAAAAGAAAATGTGTATTAAGGAGAACATAGTGTAAAAGAAAATATGTATAAAAGGCCAAGCTGTTTCTATCATTATCAGGCCAAGTCGAGCAATATTGTGTGTGCCTCTTCCCACATTACCGAGATTAGCTGCATCAAAGGGGCATTGTTGGGGTCATTCGGGTCCAGCTTGGACTCTGCTGCCCACTTGGCCAACTTTTTCATGTCTGTCACTCCTGATGTGCCAATAGATGAGATGGCATCTGCTCTCTTCAAAACACTGAAAAAAACACAGTTGTTTCTATGAGACTGACTTTATCACAGAGCAGTTTGCATGCATCAGGACCACAAAATCCCAGGGACAGCATCGCTTAAGGAAGTTATTGTCCTCTCTGAAAGAGAATCTTATCATAAGGAGGACTTTTGCCATTTTTCTTTATTTGACAATGGCTATCAGGAAATACAAATGGAAGGAGTGCCAGTATGATGCATTCCTACAACTCTGCCCAGTCTCCCCGCCGACTGCCACCCACCCCCATCCCTGGATCCCGGCCAGTGAGGAGGAGCCTCTGCATCTGGTGCAGGAAGCCCCAGAAGCCTCATATCCCGGGCCACTGGGGTGCACTGCAGCTGAAGACAAACTAAAAGAGAAAACAACTCTGAAACAATGAACTTATGCACTGACTCTGGACACAGGGAATCCGAGGGAAGCCAAGGTGGTCAGCACGGTTGACCTGGGGCTTTGTTTACAGTCCCATGTATCTTGTTACTTACGTTGTATTTTACCTCCTCTCCTGAAGAATTTGACAACTTAAATCCCCAGGAAATTTCTCTAGCGCTAAACACAAGTGAAATAAATGCAAAGTTCTTATGCTCAAAGGCATAGCCCAGCCTCCACTGGGAGTGTCTTCTGCCTTAGAAAGTGCGGAGCAGCGTCTCCTTGTGGTTTTTATCCCACAGATGGAGAGGGCATCAAGGAGACTAGGCAAGCCCTGTCTGTGTTTCCATGTGTGGAAAACGATACTTTCCAAGTGACAGACTGTGCCTGTGTCCTCCCAATGATCAGAATAAATCTTTTTATTTTAGTGACGAGGCAGCAGAGGCCTGCAATGGTGAAATAAATGATGGACTCGAAGCATCCACCGGGGAGTGACAGAGGGAGGCTCTGATAGGGGAAGACCTAGGCTGGGAAAAGAGTACCTCATGGAGTCATTGTGAAGGCTAAGTTCTTTTCACTGTATCTGGCACTGAAAAACACTCAATATTTGTTAGGCTATTAATATTTAAATTTTTACCTTAAGAACAATAAAAAAAAAAATCTTTGAAAATACTGGCAGCCAACAATAAAAGGAAAGTACATGATATTGCAGGCTTTCTATCCCTTGGATATTTTTAATGCCAACATTGACATTGGTCATCAATTTATTCTAACCACATATTACCTCCGAAATCCAATGTTCTGCTGTGACAATGGAGGAATTAAAGGTATCCCATTTTCTCCAATGGCCCATGCGACACTATGGGACACTTTCCCTGAGGTCATCAAAATCAGTTGATTACTGCCATCAGCTTCAAATGAGAAGGGCACTCCTAGGAAAATGCCAGATTAAACAGGATGTTGTTTAGACAGAAGGATTGAGTCCAGTCCTGGCAAGAAGGCAGATAGTAGACAAATGGGACCGGGAGTGGCTGGGGGTGGTAGGGATGGAACATACAATTCAAGCCAATGTCACTGAATTTCTTCAGGTGATGATGCTGAGAGTCAGCTGCTTGGCTCTGTCTCTGACAGCAAAGTGTATGTTACCATGATGCACTCTGGAATGGGTCCACCTGTGTGCATATAGTGGCTCTGCCACTTTGCAGCCATGTGACGTTGGAGAAGTTACTTAACTTCTCTGAGCCTTAGTTTTTTGTGGTTTTTTTTTAATGTATAAATTAGGGATAGTAATGGCACTTCCTTCAAAGAATTATTTAAGACATCTGTTTGTTGATTCATTCAAGATATTTGAGCTTCTACTTCATGCCAGGCACTATTGCAGACACTGAAGATAGCAGTAAAGAAACAAAACTGTTAAGAACCCTGTTTTCATGGTTCTCACAGAGTTTACATGCAAGTAGGAGAGAGAAACAATAGTAAGATAAATGAGAGAAATACTTTGTGACAAATTGAGATGGTATATAGAAAATACGTGCTTTGTAGAGTAAGGAGGGGATGAACTTTCAGACAGGGTGTCCAGGGAAGCCTCAGTGAAGTGACTTTTGAATAAATGGCTGAAGAAAGTGAGGTAGTGAGGAAGTGATACATGTAGGTAGATACCTTTGAGAAAGAGCATTCCTGGCAGAAAGAACAAGTATTAATACAAGCACCCTAAGATGGGAGTGAGGAACACAAGTTAAATGAGTTAATACCTGCCCTTAGTGCCTGGAAAATAGTGATCACACAACAAATATAAATTATTACTAAGCTACTGTGGCTATAGTAAAACTTCACTGACGTGGCCTCTACCAGTTGGAAATTTATGGTAAAAACTCTCTGGGCAGAATGTTTAATCAACTAAAGGAAAAGATTTTCAAGCACTAAATACAGTAACTTCACAGTCTGTATTTCTAGTTAATTATTGGCACAAAATAATATTGTTATTACACTATAATAGCTTCTTTGTGTTTTTCAAAGATCATCCCTTCAAATTGAACATCCTATCTTGATCTTCAAAATAACCCTATAAGGTACTGAACAGGATATCATTAGATGCCTTTTATGAATAAGGAAGATGATATTCAAAAAGGTTACATGACCGCTAGAGTCACACAGCTTGTCAGTATCAGAGCTGGACCTAAAGCCTAGGGCCATAGACTTTTACTGGAGTGATTGGATTTGGGCCTCAAAGAAATATTGAGATAAAGTTCCAGATATAAGCTCACAATAGAAAATCACCAGACACATGAGGGCACAAGCCACTGTGAACAAGAGGCAACAGAATCAGAGCAATAAGCAGATAGGTATTGGAATGATCAGATACAGAATAGTAAAAAACATCTTAAATATGTTTAAATTGAATGAATGAGTGAATGCATGAATAAAAGAAATGATATAGAGTCTGAGGAAAGCTCAGAAAAGCTATCAGAACTGACAAAACTAATTGGAAAGAACTAAATAGAATTTCTAAGGTTGAAAAATACAGTAATTGAAAGGAAAACCACAATGACATGTTCCAATGATTTGGCTTGTAAGACAAATTTAAAGAAATTACATAGAATGTAGTGGTGAAAGAAAAGATATCAAATATATTAAAGAAAGGTTAAAAAACATAGAGGAAGATTAGGAAGACAGCAGCAGCCCGTGAGCAAGCCACTCTCAAGGAAAGGATCGCAATTTGCGGGCATTTGCCTATCCACAGATAGCTTTTCTCAGAAGGAACACTGTAAAACATGATTGAAGGAATTATTCAACAAGATTGAAGAATCTGCGGGGAGGCATCTATACACAGGAAAAATTAGGAGGATAGAGCACTGGGGCTGTCACTAATCACAGGGGAAATGCAAATTAAAACTGCAATGAGATATCACCTTACCCCTGTCAGAATATCTCTGTTTGAAAAGTCCCAAAACAATGGATGCTGGCATGGATGCAGAGAGAAAGGAATGCTCTCTGCATACACTGTTGGTGGGACTGCAAATTAGCACAACCTCTGTGGAAAACAGGATGGAGATTTCGCAAAGAACTAAAAGTAGAACTACCATTCGATCCAGCAATCCTACTACTGAGTATCTACCCAATGGCAAAGCAGTCATTTCATCAAAAAAGACACCTGCATTCATCATGGAGTACTACTCAGCCATAAAAAGAATGAATTAATGCCTTTTGCAGCAATTTGGATGGAACTGAAGACCATTATCCTAAGTAAAGTTTCTCAGCACTGGAAAAACAAACACCACATGTCTTCTCTAATAATTTGGAACTAATTGATGGGCACACATGGGCACAAAAAGAACTAAAAATCATTGGAAATAATGAAGGAAGGCGGAGGGAAGAGGGGAGGATACAGTAAACAATATTCAGGTGATGGCACACTTATAGCCCTGACTAAAGCATTATAAAGCTATCCATATAACAAAAACATTTGTATCACCTTAATATTTTGAAAAAATAAAAAAAAGGAGAAACATGGAGGACAGAGTAAGAAAGCCCATTATGCATCTCATCAGAATTATAGGTGAGAGAATATTAATGAAAAATCTCCCTATTATAATTATTTAAACTTTTCAGACTTATAAATAACATTGTAATATACATTTTTTATGCACAAAGCTTTGTCCCTGTTTCAAATTATTTTCTTAGGAAAAGTTTCTAGATGTAGAATGAAGGCACCAAAGGACATTTTAAAGGGCTGTAATTCATAATGTCAAACTACGTACTTTATAGTTGCATAGTTATAAGCATTACCTCACCATCAAGTATACGTAAAAAAAATGACTTGGCAAAAAAACTGTATATCGTAAGTGTTTTAATTTGAATTTCTGATAACAATGTTGTAATTATCTGGTTACCTGAGAAGTGAAAGAAAAAGATATATAAGATATGTTCCAGTCTGACAGTGAAACTGTGAGCCACTGCAGATAAGTAGCTTTCCATACCACTTCCAACTCCCTCATGGTCCAGTGTCACATGCTGATTGCTGCTGAACTCCACTTCTTCAATCGGAGCCCTTCCAGTAACAACGGTAGTCTCAGGAATAGGCAGAAATACTTCTGCTAGCAAGGTGGGGCTACTGTGTCCAACAGTTTCATAGACCTGAAAACCGGAGAAGAGAAACAGCCATAAAAACATAATTGAATATGCTCACTCTGAGATAATCAGTCCACATTGTTAGTGTTTGTGCTGGTCACTGTTATAGCCCAGAGGGCCCATGTCAGAGTGGAAAGTTGTGTGTTACTATGGTCCTCATGGAGACCAGCCTACACCCTGTTTGCGGCCCAGTTGTTGACACCATTTTCTGGCTCAGCCTAATCTCCTGGGGTGGGGAGGTTAATCAAAGTAGCAGGCAAAGATAGTTGTTTGTATTTGAAACTAACACACAGGTTACTCAGAGCATGGGCTTTCTCTTTTCCCTGGCTCAGGTTGCTTTCAGAGAGCAGTGCCATCAGGTGGAAAGTGTGAGACAGTAAGGACACGCCATAGATGGTTCAGTATCTGCACCAACCTCCAAGTCAGTAGGAGAAGCTCCACACCCCAGAAACATTCCAGAGTGTCATGTTTAAATCTACTACTTGGTAAATCTCTCAAATTTCTTCCCTTCCAGAACTCGTTTTATTTGTTAGCTGCTGAAACCCCAGCCGTCTTTTTCTCAGACCTTTTCCCAGACTGAGCCCACCAGACCACCAGCAGCTCTGATACTGATTGCTGCGGTGTGTCTCATTACGATGCCATCACCATGAGGTGAAAGACCTTTCCCAGGGGAATATAGATTAAGAATGTACAATCCAACCTTAGTTGGACCCTCTGCTCTATTTGATCTCCTGTATTCTTGACTCACCTTGCTTTTGCAGTAAGATAACAAAATATTCCACAGTTCTGCTGCTGCTTTTCTGTGTTCTATTCTTTTCCCCCATGAGGTCTCTCTGGTTCACATTTCTTTAAAAATGCTGATTCTATACTATTATTTCTACTAATTAATCTTCATATTTTTCTTCTTATGCAATAGAGTCCCCCTGTCATCACTATTTTCCACTTACCACTTGAATGCACAAAGATGACACTCTGGATTGACTCTGCCCACCCACCCTTACAGGGCACATGAACTGAGTCCTTTTCCAAGCATGAGGATGCATTTGTGCCTGGCTACCATCCTGGCCTCACCACCCTGGTATCCACAGCTCGATCTGCAAAATGACTGACTGAGCTTGGAGGGACCACTGGGGCAAAGACAAAGAGGAAAACTGCTTAGGAACTGAACTTGGGACCCCAGGCAGTGCCCACCAAAAGATCTGTGATTGTTCGGGGTTTTCCTGTGATGGGGTGGGCCAGTCTGCCTAGTCCAGGAGCTCAGGAGGAAGCTGAGCCACACTCTCCAAATTCATCATTATCAGTAAAAACAGGAGATATTTTGATCCATACTAAAAAAATCTTTTATGGAAAATTTCAAACATATACTACACAAGAATGATAATATACCACTGACCCATCACCCAGCTTCAACTATCACTAACTTATGGCGAATCTTATTTCATCTATACTCTCACCATTCCCCTCTCCTCTGATATCCTGAACTTAGACATTACTGCACCTGTAAATATTTCAGTATGTATCTCTAAAAGACAAGGATATTTTAAAAAGCATAATTATAATACTATTATTATCATAGTATCACAGTAATTTTTTAATAGCATCAACTATTGGTAAATTTCAAATTCCTTGTGAGCCTCAAAAAATTCTGCAATATTTTGTTTGAATCAGGATCAAATGTATTCTACATATTACAGTTGACTGATATGTTCCCCAAGCATCTATTAATTTATAAGTGACCTCTCTTCTTTTTACACTGTTTCTTTATACTGTTATTGGTTCAGAACTCTGATGGGAAAAGGACTGCCATTTGTTGCTTGTCCCAATACTTAAGGGCTGACAGTTCTATAATCTCCCATAACTTAAAGAACATGTAGTGGGTTATTGTTTATTGCAAAGGAGGCTTTAGTTTGACCTGTTAAATTATGAACTCATTATCATAAAGTTTCAGTCTGAGAAAATGGTATATTTTCTTTCATTTAAAAAATTTTTAACTTTTTTGCCAAAATTTTAATTCATTGAGCCGTCCTTTTGTGTGAAGCCCACTAGGGACTTTAGGTATGTTATCTTGTTTAATCTTCACCACAATCCTATGAAAGATGGTTTTTATTCCTGGTGAGTATGCCCTGCGCTGGTCACCATGTTGAGTGAGGACCAATAAACACGGTGATCACGTAGCGGGCATTTTTGGTGGACATCAGTGGAAGGGTTCCTGTTCCCAGACTGTAGCACATTCCTATCTGGTGTCCAGAGAGAAAGTGAATAGAGACTCTTGCTGCCAAGTCTATGGGACAGAAGCAAAGACGGACTCTAGGGGACTAAAGTGTTTGCTAATTGGGACTACTGTCCCCCCAAAATCAGCTTTTTTATTTAAAAAAATGGATTCCATCTGACAAAGCCATAAAGCAGCTAAAACTTCCCCAAACCTTTTACCTTACTTTTTTAAGGTAGCAGCAGTTCTATTTAACGTTAGGATAAAATGTTACTTTTAAAAATTGCGAAATGGGTGCTTTGGGCTTTAAATCAGTGTTTATAGATGGCTTTCTGTATAATTAAGTTTAATTTTTGTTTTCTCTTTAAGCCAGAGGTTCTCAGGCTCAGCACTATAGACACTCTGGGCTGGACAGTCCTTTGTTGTGGTGAGTTGCACATCATAGGATATTTAGCAGCGCCCCAGCCTCCACCCACCAGAGACGCCAGGAGCTGCCCACCAACTACGCTGATGAAAAATGTCTCCAGACATTATCAAATGTGCCTGCGGATGGCGGGAGTGGGGGGGAGTTGAGAAGCACTGCTCTAAGCAGAATGAGCATGTGTGTTTGAACATGGAATGTTAATGAAGAAAGAAGACTACAAATGGAATTTGATTTACATTCAGCGGTTTAGAAATTCCTCTGCTGTGTAAGGCAAAGCAACAGTGAATTCAGAATGGCAATGAAATCAACTGCTGCAAAATTAGGGCCATTTATGAAATTATTATTAGTTTCCCTGCATTTTGAATATTGTTTGTTTTAACTCAAGAATCTGGTACAAATTTACCTGCTAACAGTATTTAGAATTGTATAGATAAGATGAACCATAGATATTTAGGGAAGTTAAACTAAGATAGATAAAAAATATATTCCATCGTGAAGTCAAGTGTATACTGCATGGTTTTAAGTCATGTTTCTCTGATTTAAAGAAATCACAGTTTGATCTCTGGCCCTTGGGAGTTTAAGATCCTGTGCACGTGGCTGCTCTTTAATCTCGGCTGCCTGGGGTGCTATTCACCAGTCCTGGCTGCTGGCCCTACTGCTGCTCACTGTTAACCCAAACCTTTCCCACTCTCATGTCCACAGACTCCCCTCCTTCACTGACAAGGTTGAGGGCATCTGACGTAAACGCCTTTCACAGCCTTGCCCTCTACCCACCTCTCCTAGATCAGCACTCCTTCCTCAGAGGACCTTCCTGAGGCCAATTCCTCCAACGTGTCCTGATCCCACCCTCCCAGCATCCTGTGGGATCTGATCTCTCCTCTCTCCAGCCCCCCAATTTTCCTTATTTTCAAAGTCATCAATCTTTTCTCACAGCTGACAAACATGCTTGAGTCAACCACACCCTACGGTAAACCATGATCCCTTCAAATCCCTGTTCTATTTCTCTCCTTTCCTTTTCTGCCAAGGCTCTGGGATGGGAGCCTCTTCTTGGTATCTTCATTTTCTCTCCTCCCATTCTATTGGACCTCAGCCACCAGGTCCTCACTTCCCCATTGCAGCCTAATTGTCACATCAGGGACCACATCCAGTTCATCTTCCTGTTTCCCATGGTGCCTCACCCGAGGTATATGCTTGATAAACACTTGTTGGATGGAATGTACACACCATAGGTGGTGGCAGCACAGTGATGTGGTGAAGAGAACAGGTCTGTCCCTGAGCTCTGTCCCTTCTGGCTGTGTGACCTCAGGACGGTTACTTAACTTCTCCACATGTTTCTCCCTCTGTATGACAGCGATGGTAATACAGCTACCATAGGTGAAGACTGAGTGAGTTTATACATGAAAAAGGGTTAAAATTGTATCTGGCATATTGTAATTGTTCAATCACTGTTACCTTATACTAGATATTATTAAATATTTACACAATATTTTCCTAATGCCAGAAATATAAAAGCTCAATAGGACTGATTCATAAGGAAAAATAATAATGCTAAAAAAATGTAAAAGCCATCCAGCAATATTACTGTTAGTTTTTTTTGGAGTCGGGAAGATGAATGTAGGGTAAAATTACAGATGGGAATAAGAAACAAATGAAGGTAAAGCTTTTTAAATTTCTAAGTCAAATTTCATCTTTGAAAGGCCAAGCATTTATTTTAGAAAGACCTCAGAAACCAAGATTTTCAAGATCTTTCTGGAAGGACTCTGGTCTGACTCCAACTCCCCTGTCCAGTAACGTCTAATCTCACCCTTCTCTTGGGGCCAACTTAGATTCTCCTCCTCTTTATTCCCTCAAGTCAAACTGTCATCAAGCTCTGTGGATGCCACCAATTGACGATGATTGATCTGCAATGTTGCCTTAATCCCTCCTTCCCATTTCTACCATCAGTCCCCCATCCCATCCCCTCACTCCTGTGCCAGCCTTTGGACTCATCTTCTGCTTATAGGACTGCCTTGGCATTCTTATCTCAAGCCTGGCTAGGATGCTCTGAATCTTATGGTTAAACACATGCAAGAAATCAAACATCATCGTCCACACCGTTCCCCTCAATGGTCCTTCACAGAAGTTCAACAATGAGCATTGTTTTTTGGGGGCTCTCTCTCATCTTCCAGCTGGATTGAATTCCCTGAGGCAGGGTCCTGTGTGCTCCTTTGTGTATGAGGCTTCCATTTCCCCAACAAGCTCCTGGCACAGTATTAGACCCTCAGTTGGCTCTTAACAATCGAGAAGCAGCATTCATGACTTGGTTGTTTAGTCACCAACTGACACATTATTGTTTTGAGATTCTAAGAACTTTTCTTGAAATACATTAGGCTCTAAAAGTAAGAATGTGCTAGCACTAGTGTAAACAGATGCACTTAAGGTGATTTTTTATTACCCTTCTGAAGTTACCAGTAATTCTTAAACTTTCCCTAATTCAAAACTAGCAATTTGGTGGAAAATTTCCAAACAGCATTAGCACTATTCCTAGAGACTTGAAATACAATATCCTCTACATTAATTTCATCCATAGCCACTACCTAATCATAAAAAGTTATGCCATTGTAATATGTGATTTGATCAGTTATCAAATCCCTTTAGATAGCATAAGAACTTAGCCAAGACTCCCTTAATTGGTAATTGTTTTGTTTTAAAAAAACAAAACTGAATCACTTACATGATTCAGTTCTTAGGGCCAAACTAATTGCCTACAAGTATATTCTTGGAAGTAAAGGAGAAAACCTTGTTTTTTTGTTTAAAAAATTTATTTCATAGTGTTTCAGAGAATTACTCTTGTTACATTACTTTAAAAAATTATTTTGACTATAATATCCACAGCAAGCTAATATTCAAGATAGTAAACAAGATGATAGTGTTAAAGGCTTTGCTCGTATTTTAGAATATATGTGCAATAAAATAGTAGTGTGCTGTGGAAAGAAGAAGATAGTGTTTCCTTCTGAAGCAATTCAGTAAATTTGGAACCGCCCACAGCGGGAGGGAGTGGGTTTCACAGACTCTCACCAATCAGGGCAGGTGGGGCTGAGTGCCTGTGGACAGGAGGCCCTTGTGCCCTCTCTCTGTCTGTCTGACTCTCAGTGGGTCTCCTTGCTAAGGCTCCCTGGCCTTCCTACCTGCCATGGTACCATCTGCTGCTCTCCCTTCTAGCTCTTTATCTGGTCTTCTCATGTCTTCCTCACATCAGCTTTTCCCCTGCAGGGGAGGAACAGGGAGGATGAGTTAACTACAGGCATCAAACGAGGAGGCAGAACTCTGAATACTGAGATCTCTGCTCTCCTATGAATGCAGAAAGGGGAGGGACCCAACGTGGGCCCCCAGCAACTCCTCCTGTATTCAGAGGAGGTGACAGAAAAGCATCAGGTGGGCTTCCGGAGTTTGTGTTTACTTTCTCAGTGAAGTTTTATTCTTAATTTAGGCAATGCAGGAAGTCTGACTTTACACTTTACACTTTAGCTTAAGCAAATGTGTTCAGGGGCAGTGCAGGCAGGTTAAAGTGGGGAACCAGTGAAGGTGTGGAGCTTCAGAACCAGCAGAATGGAACTCTCTGGCAAAGGCATTCAGATTTTAAATGTTCCCAAACCCGCTGTCCAAACACAGGGCACTGCACCCTGGGCCCCTGCAGAGAATCCCTGGCCAAGAAAGGCTGCTGTTAATCAGGTATCAGTGGTATCAAGGATACTAGATTTTATCATTTTAATGTATCTGCAATCGAATTGAGCGGGGACCGCCAAGTCTCCTTTCCAGCGTACGTAGAGCTGGGCAGCTCTCCACTTTCACATTCAGACAAGATCATCCCATTTCCCTCTCTGGATCCCTTCAGAGTTATAAATCAAGAAAGAAAAGAAGTAGAAACTTGTAGAAAGATTATTTTTCCCAGGGATGAGATTCAGAAAGGGAATTTTCAGGCTTAAGGAAATCTTGGCTTTTCACCAAACTTCCAAATTCAATCCCTTTTCTAAAACCATTCTTTACTTGCTCTCTCCTCTTACACCTATTAAGTTTGCAGCAAAAAACAAAAAGTTCTATTTTTTTGAAGTTCCAAAATATATAGCCATTTTTAAAAATGTAGATGGCATTTTAAAGAATTATGTGAGTGACTGGACTAAGCTAAGTTCTAAAATTTCAGGAAAAATGTTTTCAATTGTGCAGATATCAATGCTGCTATCAACACAGCAAAGAGATTTGACTTGAGGCTTGATGGTCTGTGCTTTGTAAATGAGGACCACCTTCTGCTCTCACATACAAATTAAAAAGTGTGGACAAAACTGCCACGGGCTCTGGAAAAATCGTAGCTGACCTTGGGTACCCAGTGCTGGCACTTTTAGGCTCTCCCTTCCATTTCTTGGCACCCCCACTCTCTTTCCATGTATTTCTACTGTGCTTCCTTCCCACTGTCAAAAGAATACCCTATCTTAGATGTCTTAAACTTCCTCTACCAATTTTAGGGTTTTTATTACTGAGGTCTAGGAAGAGGTTGATATTCAAAATATTGAACAACACACAGGGCCAGGCACTAACCACTCAGAAGAGCTGTCAGCCACAGCTTGGGAACAGAGTCCTGCAGGCACCAGCCTTGCTCAGCCACCTACTTCAACTGGTCAACTGTGGGAAGGTCCAGGGAATCTTGGAAGTGGGATCTATATGGCTAGGGTGGCATTTTGGGAACTCAGGGTAGCATCTAGTTACCATTTAGTACAGAAGTATGCAAATATTTTAATAATTATACAGCTGTAATAGTACCCACAGACTTAATGTCAATTACAATCAATAGATAGTGACTGCTTAGACTACTGTGCTGAAAAAGATTCTGAAGTTAAATCCAGGCTCAGTGGGGAAAAAAGTCATAATCCATTATTCTTTTCTGGCAGAGGTGGTGGATGGGAGTGAGAAATGCCCATGTAAGTGGTGGATGAGGATCAGTGATTTTGGCCAGGGCAGTGGATGGGAAGCAAGGGCATGTGTGCCATAGAGTTGCAACCTTATATCAAGCCTATTAGAGTCATAAGAGAGAAATCTGTTAGCATCAGAAGCAAGGATTCACCAAAAGAACAAACAAGCTTTAAGATATGCAGTGGGTTAAACAGCCTCCTCCAAAAATTGATGTCTACCCAGACCTAATTTGGGTATGAGGTCTTTGCAGATGTAATTAAAGATCAGGATGAGAGCATACTGTATTAAAGTGGGGTATAAATCCAATGAGAGGCAAAAGGATACAGGGAGACACAGAGAAGGCCATGTGAAGATGGAGGCAGAGATTGGAGTTATGCTGCCACAAGCCAAGGAATTCCAAGAGCCAGCAGAAGCTGAAAGAGGCAAAGAAGGATTCCCCTCTAGAGCTTTTAGAGGAAGTATGGCCTTACAGACACCTTGATTTCAGGCCTCCAGACCTGAGAATGAATAAATTTCTGTTGTTTTTAAGCCACCAAGTTTGTAACATTTAGTTATAGCAGCCCTAGGAAACTGAAACAGACACAAGTAAATATATTGCTAATGGGAGATTTAGGCTAGGGGGAAGATTTATTAATTTGGGGGGATCCTAGCACTTGTATCTCTCCCTGCCTCCCATCATAACCACCTGTGATTGTGGCAGAATTGAATTCTTTGTTATATTATGCTAGGGTCCTGGTAGAGGGTGATATTGAAATATTCCTTCAATGAATGAGCTGGAGATCCCGCATTCCCCACCCTCATTCAGCCCCCACCCCATCTCAAGCCACACACTTGAGCGCTGCAGCCAGCGTTACTCTGCCAGCTTTTTCAGGAGGCAAGTGGGGTGGCAGATCTCTTTCTGCCAAGACCCTAGGAACAGATGTGCCAAGGAAGAGGCTGACCTATTCCCCTTGAGAATCTATCAAGACACCCGCATAGCCAATGGATGACTTAAAACCAACTGACACTTGCAAGGAACAAAAACTTCATGGGACAACAGCTATAATTAAAATTTGTACCTGAAGTGTTAAACTCTCCGGCCAGTTGAATATTTGCAAATTGAAAATCTGACCAAAGTGAACTCGGAAGTCTGTCCCTAGTTGCCGACTGACCGTCCTGGACACCTCCTTGTTGTTGAAGAGCACCTTTAAGTACACTGAGCGCCGCTTTACATCTTCCCTTCGCCAGACCTCTGCCCTGCAAAAAGAAACCATTTGCAGGTGGGATCAGTATTCATGTACTAAGGACCACTGGAATATTTGATAAATGGACACTGAACAGAATAAGGTAAGCTGAAAGCAGTTCTTTTTTTTTTTTTTTTTTTGAGACAGAGAGTCTCACTGTATTGCCCAGGCTAGAGTTCCGTGGCGTCAGCCTAGCTCACAGCAACCTCAAACTCCTGGGCTACAGCAATCCTCCTACCTCAGCCTCACGAGTAGCTGGGACTACAGGCATGCGCCACCATGCCCGGCTAATTTTTTCTATATATTTTTAGTTGGCCAATTAGTTTCTTTGTATTTTTAGTAGAGATGGGGTCTCGCTCTTGCTCAGGCTGGTTTCGAACTCCTGACCTTGAGCGATCTGCCCACCTCGGCCTCCCAGAGTGCTAGGATTACAGGCATGAGCCATTGCGCCCGGCCTTGGATGCAGTTCTGTCAGCCCCTGTTTAACCAAAATAGCACGAGTCTTACAGAGCTTACTGTAATAAAATATTGCAATGTGGAACTTACGGAGAAGCCAATTAAGCAAACATATTCTTTGTTAAGTGGAATTTAAACCATAAGAGAGAGGAATGATTTATATTTAGATAGGAAGTTTTATCCTAAAAATATAGTAGCATATTATAGCAGTTAGATCAAGTCTATTTCTCCAAAATCCAAGCTTTTTCTCAACATTTTCAGATAATAAATGACTACACAATGGATACAGGCAGGATATCAAGTAACATTCCTTATTTTTAAAGATAATTTGAATCATAATAAAAGGTATGCTAGTGCCCTGAAAAAGTTGAAGCATATCATTCTTACAGCCAGAAAGTTAAAAATAAATCAAAACCTCCAAAAGTAGGCTTTAATTTTATATATTTGCAGAGATGCCCACCCCAAAATGTCTATTACTGGTTAAGTCAATAGCAATTAAAGCTTGTTGGGGAAAGGAAAAGATTAGGGCATCAAATCTAAAGCTCAGGTTTTTTGGGTGGTAGTTTATTAAAAATTTTTTTTTATTGTAGTGGTAAAATATATACAACATTACATTTATCATTTTAGCTATTTTTAAGTGTACAGTTCAGTGGCATTAAGTACATTCACGATGTTGTGCAACCATCACCACGATCCATCTCCAGAACTTTCCCAAACATAAATTTTTCTAGTCATTAAATTGGGTGGTAGTTTTAACTTTTTATATCTTTACAATTTAGACCTATCTCAGACACAAAATTGCTCAAATCACATCAGCATTTTTTCTGTAAAGGACATTCAACACCAAATTGCAAAAAGTATCTAAGACACCCACAGACTTGGACTCCACTCATGAAAGATTACCAAATCAAGACCAGATTTTAAAAACCATGCTGTGTCATTACATATTTTGATTGTTTCTGACAAAATTGTGTGGCATGGTATTTGTGGCTTGGAAATAGGTAATTTAGTGCTAGAGAATAACTTGTGTATAGCATCTAAGTATGTGAAGTTGAGAGAACACATGGAAATGCACAAGAAGCTACAATTTAAAAATAAACCAATCATTAATACGTTAACAGGAGTTTGAAATCAAGAAGGTTGTAGTTAGCCACTTAATTAATCCCCACATCATAATGAACTTGGAGGCTGACTGCTTTGATCTGAATTCTCACTTTTTATGTTGGGATATTGGAGATTCCAGTCTATGAGATTCATGAGAGCTCTTCTGTTTACTGGAGAATGAAGCCTGGGATTTCATGGTATCAATGATTTTAATACATTGCCTTTAATACATTCTGATATCCTATAACATGCATCAGAATCACATGGTGACTTTGTGAAAACACAGTTTTATGGGCCCCAACCCCAGAGTTTCAGACTGAGTAAGTCTCAGAACCCGAGAGTTTACATTTCTAACAAATGCTTGGGTGAGGCTGATGCTGCTGACTCTAGGGCTATCCTTTGACAACCATGACTATAAGGTATAGGGAATAAATAAATAGGCATCAAATAAGAATGTGTATAAATATATTTTTTATCAAATCTGGAGGGTGTGCTACAGGTGGCCTGACTTAGATACAAGCTATAGGGCTCACCCACAGTTCCCTTTGGCAGGTTCTATGAGGCCTTCAAAAAGAGCAGCTGGCTCCAGGAGCAGCTGAAATCAGGGTCAAGGAGAGGCCTCGGTGCCCATGCCAAGGAGGAGGGACATGCTACCGGTGGAGAGAAAAGACACGTTGAGGTTACTGATAAGGGACCCAAACCAAAAGCCACACAGACAGCCACTGTGAAGAGCAGGCATAGATTTGTGACTGGGAAGCTTCTCCTACAGGCAGCTTTACCTAGTGCGGGGATGCATTAGGTGAGTGAGCCATTATGAAATCTCCTAACATGGGCAAATGTCAGCAATTTCATGAGGTTCAACCTGATGTGTATTTACAGAGTCACTGATTCTCCTGCTCATGCTGTTGTACGTCAGTAGACGTACACTCCACATAGCATGCACATGTGGGCGTGCATGTACACGTGTGAGTGTGCCAGATGTCAGCCTCACTCATGGTCAGAGTGTCCACTCACCTGGGGCACTGGTCATTGGGTGTCACACTCCCGGCCAGGCTCAGCTCTGGGAGCAGCATGGGCTCCCCAGGCCTCCTCCTGCTCTGGGCCGCTCTCTCCCTCACCTGCTGCTCTATCACTGCCCGATCGGTGGGCTCCGGAAGGGTGGGCTTCACAGGATCCTCCTCAGGATACGGCTCCTCAGTCTCTTCCTCAGGATGTTCTTCTGTTGCTTGTTTCTTTTTCTTCTTCTTGGCCCTCTATTGGGCAAGAGGCAACATGATGTCAAACAGGAATTTTGGAATCTCACTTAAGAGCACAGTCATCAGAGCCAAATGGACCTGGATGCAAACTTCAACCAGCCGTGTGCACTCAGGCAGGTTACTAAACCACCTGGCCTCTCTGTGCCTCAGTCCTCTCATCTACAAAATGGGAACAAGCATAAGAAACCCATCCCAAGTGCTCATCCCAAGGCACTTATGATAGTGCCTGCTCCCTAGAAAGCTTAAAAATCTGTTAGCTATTCATGTAATCATTGACATTGGTTCTCAAGGCCAAGAACACATCTTAAAATTAAAATAAGGCTTGTGAACATAACAAGCATTGCAAGCCACCTTGCTCTATTACTTGTGCTTGGATTCGGTTTTGCAGGGTCTTGTGCATAAAGCTATATAATTTTCTGAGGGAAACTCAGAAGCATCCACACCCTACATTCCATGGCATAATGCATGCAAAATACTTAGCACAGTGCTTGACACATGCATTAGCGATTACTGTGTTATTTACTTGTTTTTTCACCCAGACAGTCACAGAGTGCTACCACAGAACTATCTATGGACAATGCTGGCGCTGGTATCCTCTAGATGGGTGGCTTTTTAAATAGATGAATTTTAAACAGATGCATTAAGCAGTCACTTCACTAATCCTTTTGTCCCTTAGCCCGCCCTCCCAGACCCTGCCTGGTCAGGCCTGTGTTTACAAACTTGGGCTTTCTTCCAGGCTTTCCACTGCTGGTATGATGTTCTGTACTCTTCCATCTTCTGCTCATATTCCTCCGTGCACTCTTCCAACAATTCATTTATTTCAGCTTGAATTTCTGCTTCATATGCTTCTTCATCTGCTTTCTGGTCAACTTTTTCCCTTCAAAATAATTTACAGTACCTTGGTTATTTCTTGAAATTAAGAGAACAATAACAACAGCAAATATTTATATTGGGCTTGCTATGTGCCAGTTCCTCTTCTAAAAGTACTGCATGTGTTGACACAGCCTCATGAGGCAGATACTATTAATATCTGCATTTTATGCATGAGGTGACTGCAGCACAGAGAAGTTAAATCATTTGCCCCAGAAGGCCCAGTTGGTGAGTGGAGGAGCTGGAATATGAGCCCAACTTATTGAACACTAAGCAATAAATGCCACTCTGAGTTAAATGACCCAAGAGTGTGCTGACACGGTGTCTGTAAGTTCTCAGCTGATGGTGACAGACGTTTCATTAGTTATTTCATTAATTCTGCAAGTCACTGAGGAATCACTTCATTTTGGGGGTACCATCAAACCCCTTTTTTGACTTGGGATTGACGATTTTAGTTTTTCTTTGATGGTTTTGAAGACACTCCTTCAGGAGACCAGCCCAACCCAAACCAGTGTTTCCCACGGTGTGTTCTGTAGAACTTTCGGTCTGTGCTACGTTCTACCAAAAAAAGATGCTGTGGCCTTATTGACACTGGATTAAATAAATGTGAAAATTTCCTCGCTGGTATCTTCTCTGATCCCTTTGTACGTTCATGGGCAGTGTGACTGTGCAGGTGGGGGGTGGCAAACACATAGCACCACCAACCCACCCAGGACTTCAGAGGTGGTGCAACTTGGTGACTGCGCTGTTTCTGCCTTCCAAGTTCGACTCTCCCTCTGTTTTAGATAAACATAGTCAAGTGCCTAGAGCTGACACGTGTGTGCTTATGTCCATGGGTGGCCTGGTGGTCTAGCAATGGACAGTCCCCTAAGGCACAAGCTCCTACAGATCTCTAGGATAACTACCAAAGAAATCACTTTGGATACGTGGTGGTACCTGAAATTGATAAACATTGGGGAAATTTGGCCCCAAAATTATGTTTGATCTCTGATTATACAGAGAACCATTCATTTTTCTAATTGTTATCCAGAAACATGAATAAACTATTAGAAACTTGAATAATTTTTATAGAAAAAAATGATGCTTTATCATAAGGTGGCTAGATGAATCAAGAATGTGAAAAAAAGGGCATTCCAGAAGATTTTGGGAAACAGCTACTTATTGGAGGAAGGGGTATTATGACCTTATGGGTAAATTGCTTATAAATTTGGTTTACTCTATACACCTAAGAAGGAAGGAAAGAAGAGAGGGAAGGAAAAAAGGAGAGAGGGAAGGACAGAAGGAGGGAGAAAATAATCTAGCAAAGACTTATAGGCTGGGCGCGGTGGCTCACGCTTGTAATCCTAGCATTCTGGGAGGCCGAGGCAGGTGGGGGGGGATCGCTCAAGGTCAGGAGTTTGAAACCAGCCTGAGCAAGAGTGAGACTCCTGTCTCTACTAAAAAATAGAAAGAAATTAATTGGCCAACTAAAAATATATAGAAAAAATTAGCTGGGCATGGTGGTGCGTGCCTGTAGTCCCAACTACTCAGGAGGCTGAGGCAGAGGATTGCTTGAGCCCAGGAGTGTGAGGTTGCTGTGAGCTAGGCTGACACCATGGCACTTTAGCCTGGGCAACAGAGTGAGACTCTGTCTCAAAAAAAAAAAAAATAACAAAAACAAACAAAAAAAAACATGCCAGCAGATTAGCAGCATGTTAATGTTTGACCCCACCAGGTGACATGCATGATATGGTCCTATGAGAACCCTGGTAAAAGTATAAACCAGCAAAGTCACTCCGGAAAATGTTTGGAATCATCACATAAAGTTGGAGAAATATATCCCTTAGGACTCAATAGTTCCACTTCCAGGTATATTTCTGGAAAACTTGGGCACATGTATCCTAAAAGACGAGTACAGAAATGTCTATAGAAGTGGTATTTATAAAAGTTAAAACATGAAATCAACTCAAATGCCCATGAACAGTAAAATGGACAAATTTTGCTATATTCGTATAATGAAGTGGTATAAAGCAAAGATAACAACCTATGTGCTGTCAAGTAGCTGAATCTCACGAACATAGTATTGAAGAAAAGAAACAAGTGTATATTCACTAACGAATGCACACAATACACTTACACTTACATAAAAGTCAAATACAGGCAATAGTAAGCCATGTATTCGTAGGGAGTACACACAGATAGCAAAACTATAAAAGCAAGGAAACAATGGCCTCAGAAGTCCGGACAGTTGTCACATCTGGGATGGAGGAGGTGGTGTCGGGAAAGGAACACGCTGGCTTCTCAGGTACAGCAATGTTCTAGGTTAAGACCTGGGAGTGGTTACGTGGTTATTCATTTGTAACTATTTTTTAAACTGTATCCATGTTTTATACATTTTTCTCAACGTATGATATAGCCCAATAAAAAAATTTTTGAAAAAAGCCTACTTTCTCAAAACAAGTTTCAAGGGTGTATTGGTAAACCTCTGGAACTCTCGAAGGGATTTCATCTCCTTCCAAACTTTAACGATGGTTTTAAGCAATGTTCGATCTCTCTCTTGTTCAACATCCCGCAGTTTTCTAGTTTGTCTACAAGATATAATAATATACAAGTATGTGTTAAAAAGTTATGTAGGTATGTTTATAAAAAAAAAAAGAAATTAATAATGCTACAGTGACTGTATATTCAATTTGATAGTTACAATTATTTCTAAACAAGTACTAGAAATCCAAACACCAATGCAAATTTAAAGACAATAGGATACTGATTTGTTTTGAGAGGTCTATTTGATTTTGTTCTCTCTAGGTGAATCTCATTTCAATTAAACTAAATTATCTTTTAAAATTCTGATTTAAAAAACTATGCACCCTTAAACAGTCACCTTTGAAGTTAAGAAAATAAAAAGCCCAGTAAAGGTATTTCTCATGGAATACATTATTGTAAACAAAGTATGCTACTTACTGTCCTAGTTAGCAACAAATACATTAAAACCTTTCTGTGTTAATACAAATCACAAGTTCCACCCTGAGGAAAGGAAGTTTTGTTATTGCGTGCTTTGGAGAGTTTTCAGTGCTAACTAGATTATCAATAAAGAAGCAGGGAAGCACAAAAAAATATTTAATTTACAATTGTGACCAGAGCTGCAGGGGAAGACGGGAAGCCAGTTTTGATTAGGGAGTCAGGGAACACTTTTCTGAAGCCCAGTGTGGATGGGGTCTGAAGTACAGAGGGGACATTTAGCTCAGAGATGAAACTGACAGCCGCTGGCATCTAGATAATATTTAAAACTACAGAAGTGGATCCGTCAAAAAGGTTAAGGACAGAACAACATCTGAGGAATTCCGAACATTTCTAAGCCGGGCAGAGGAGGAAGGTTAGGCAAAGGATGATGAGGACAGGCAGCTGGTGAGGGACGAGGACATCCAGGAGAGGGTGGTGTGTGGAGATGAAGGAATGACCACATCTCGACAGTCAACATGTGGGGACGGCGCCAGCGTCCAGAGCTCGGAGGGGTCAGAGCTTCTACTCCACTTAGTTGTGTGGAGGTTCCAGGGGCTGGGGTGAGATCTGCTTCAGAGGAAAGGTGAGCATAGAAGTGAGATAGGGTGGATTGGAGATGGGAGGGAGTGGAGACAGTCTGCATAGCAAATGTTCCCAGAGGTTTGGCCGTGAAAGGAAATATAAAGTGATAGCTGGATGGGCATCTGGGGTCATGGAATTTTTATTAGCTTCAGATCGAGCACATCTGAGGGTGAAGACCCCGAGAGAGGGTTAAAGTGTTTCCCTATATTGCATGAACATCCGTGTTTCTTTCCTTATATATCCTGGTTCCAGTTCAGAGGACAAGCAGTGTGGTCAGGATGCTGTCATGGAAGATAAAATGGGAAGTGCTTAAAGCGGTGCTGGCCCGGGTTAAACGCACCGGCCAAGGGCTCAGCAGACAATCGTGGTGGGGGTTCTCGGAGGCAGCGGATCAGATTCCAGGGGGTTTGAGGAAGTGGGTCTACGTGGTGAGACATACAGGAACAGATCATCTGCCTAGAAACTGTTTTACCACCTCGTGAAAAGTCAGTACAGGACTGAAATCTCCTATTTTACTAGGTCATAAATGATGTATCTTGGAGGTTCTGCCTCCAGGGGCGGCAGAATTATAGCGATGAGTCTGCCATCCGTGAGTCCACCGGGTTTGTCTGTAGGCCTCACATATAGTTCTGCTGTTTTTCAAATACTGATTAATAAACACAATTTCACATTGAACCATAATTGCTTTCAGAACAGCTTTTTGTCACCCTTTTCTTACCCAATGCATGCTAAACTAAAAATCATTCTCACAAGGAGGCTGCAATGTTTTCCTTTTAACATAAAAAATTTTGTCATTTTTAAACAGTCTTCATACTCTTGCAATTAGAGTATGCAAACTTCACTAACGTCCACTTTGCTGAAAGAATTTCCAACTCATGGCTAGAAATGTAAGAAGAATAGTATATGTTGACACTCGTTGATTTATTATTTCCTATTCTAAGATTTTATTCTGTGGAAATACTCATACAGGCACACAAATATATTTAGGGAATTTTAATTATAGTATGATTTAAATAAAAAATCAGAATAATACAAATGCCTAACAATTGGGGATCGTATAAACTAATAAGTTTAAATAATACCTGCCTTTAAACAATGATACAGACCTAGATGTACTATAATAGGAAGAGGTCTAAGATGCATTGTACATAAAAAACCAAGTTGCAGAATGGCGTATGCAATATGATCCCTCTAAGAAAATAAAGTATATATACATGAGCACATCTACATGTGTAAACGTGTATGTACGCATGTACGCATGTGTGTAAGCTACTGGTGTCTTACTTTTGTGGGTAATGCTGTGCTCATTCTTGCACACATCACCATGTGTACAGGCAGATGTAGCTCCTTAGAGTACACACATATGAAGAGGAATTGCTGGTTCCAAGCTGATGGGCATTTTCAACACTTTACTAGTCTATGGCCAAGCTGTTCTCTAAAGTGGTGGTTGTAGCAATTTTTGCTTACACCTGTAGAGTATGAGATTGACCATTTTCCCACATCCTCATTCATATTATCGGACTTCAAATTTTAAATCAATATGATGGATGTATCTCACTGTTTTATTTGGCATAATTTCATATGCATTCAGTGCAGTTAGAAAAGCTATCTGGAAAAATAAACTCTAAACAAGTGCATATCTAACAGGGGGGAAAATCAGTAGTTGCAATTATAAACTTTACTCACCGAATTTCAGATTTATACTCATTGATGGTTTTTTGGATCGTATCAAGAGACTGATGGGGTTTTTCTGGATTAAGGCCAGTCTGAACAGCATTTCTTAGAGCTTGAAGCTTAAAAAGATAGGGATACAAGTTTTGTGTTAGAAACTCTATTGCCTACTGCAAGCAATGTGAGTAGACTTACCCCCTTCTGGGCACAATGGTGCCAGCAGTCTGTGAATGGATGTTCAAACATCCAGCTGCCTCCAACTTTCATCAAAATGAACTGTGGCAGAGAATGTTTTATCTGTTCTTAAAAAAACTGGAATAATAAAGAATAGTATATGTCTATCTTTGTTCTGTGTCCCAGATAATCAAGCCACTCATGACAAATATTACTTTTATGTGTGTGTCTTAGAAACAAGTTTTCTTGTAAAGCTAACAGTGGGTCTTTCTGGGTTCTGCACATGCAATGCTATTCCTGTGATATGAAGAAATCATAAAATTATAGACTCACAAAAGGAGGTATTGTGACGTTATCTTCTTATTTGGGCAATGGGGTTCTAAAGTTGGGGCATGAGACCAAAATTGCCCATAGTCAAATTGATCCATAAAAATCCCATGGGGTAATGTCACATTGGAAATAAATCCTAACTAGATAGCCATTTCTTTGATCATTAGTTGCAGCAAGTGACTTGTGTTTAGGTGCCACACTGTGGGAAAATACATATGAAAATGAAAATGTCTCCAAGGCCAGAGGGATTCTTAAGCTACTAGTGGTCTCAGGATCTAAGATCACATAAGCAAGTAATAGTCACTTATCTTCCATCTAATACCTACTTCTGGTAGGTGTGATCACTCATGCTGTTTACCTAAATCTTTCTCTTTAAGGCAAGTGTGTGGTATTGAATTTGCATATTTCAAATGTACACCATCTCTATCCTCCTTTTGCCTCTAGGTAGGACAATGTATCGCACATCCTAGACAGGGAACACATGAATGAGGGACATGAACATTTTGCTTCTAGAAAGTATTTTCATTGTCTGGGCTCATTGGAAGAACCAACCCCACCGACAATAAGCATGGAATAACTCATATATACCTTATCAGTAAGAAACTTTGCCTTGTTTCTCTGGTGTCTTGCAAAGTACTGATCATATAACTGGGCTAGCTTGGCTGCCAAAACATGCTCTCGGCTAAAACAGGGATGATGAGTGAAGATTAACCCTGAAATATCAATGTCCAGTTGGAAATTTCCAGAAGGGTCTCCAGATCCAATCATATGCTTACTACGGTGGACATATTTCACTGCCTGCCAAAGAGAACAGAGTGGATAGAATATAGTTAAAGTGCTTACTAGATAATGATGTTCTAATCCATAGTGGGAAAACAGTCAGGTGCAAAATACCTCATTATCCTGGTCAAGTCAGGGGGAAGATGCTTGATTACCTGCAGATTTTAGGGGCCTGCTCTTTGAATACTTGAAAAGGAACATGAAAGACCAAGAATGAGAAAAGAAACCACTTCAATCTTGCTTTCCTATCTTTTTGGTTTCATTACTCTTCCAAGTCACAGTTCTAATGTTTTTTGTGCAGACAATTCTGCTTCTTGAAATCTTGGGTTTTGTAGCTGGTGACCTTGAATTCTTTTAATGAGAAAAGCATAGATTCTAGTTGAAACTGATCATTATTTGGATCATAGATATACTCATATGTGATGAAAATTTTAAAACGTGGAGAAATGTTTATTTTGTAGACAGCGGCAAGAGACTAGCTTTTACTTAACCGAGCTCCACGTTGCCACCCATCTTACCTGGGGAGGAAGGAAGGTGGAATGCAAGATAACAGAGGAAGGGGGTGCCGCTGAGTGTGTGGAAAACAGAAAAGGAAATTTCCAGTGGGAATTCTGGGACTGTTTGGTGTATAGTGTATCAGATAGATTTCTCTATTTTTCTTTGACAAAATCTTCAAGATAATCTGCCTTGATCACTACTGCTATTGTGGTTGGGGAGCTCAAAGGCAGAGAGGAGATATCTCTGATTTTGTGTCGTTATTTTCTCTCCTCATTATAAAGACTGACTATAGTCAGGATGTGGTGGCTTGAGCCAGGTTACTCAACCCTTTCCTTTTGCAGAGATGAGCTATTGGAAGCTATTTATTTTATCTGGAAAATGATAATATAAGATCATGTGGCACAAATGTATTATTAACAAATTATGAGGTTAAATGGAAGCTGTAAAAACTCTAATCAGAATTAAAGCCTTCATTCCTCTTCAATTGTGAGTAACATGTTCAGTAACCTCTTCATTTTACTCTTTTGCATGGTAAAGATGCTGAATTTAGGCCAGAAGCCTTGGATTCTAGCCCTGGCTCTACCTTGAACTTGCTCTGAAATCTTTGGCAAGTCACTATATGTCTCTGGGCCTCTATTTTTTCATCTGTACAAGTGGTAGGCTGAGGAAAAAGAATCAATTAGCATTTTGCAGATCACTAGGCACATATCAAGCATTTCACATATGTCATCTCACTTATTCAACAAAGATTAATGGATGTCTACATTGTAGCAGAGCCTGTCTTCAAGCAGCAATGAACTTAGAGGGGAAGACAGCACTAGGATCTAGAAGTGTTAAGCCTGGAATGAGCCGAGAGTGATACAGAAACCCAGAAGAGGGGATTCTAGCTAACATTATTCCCTATCAGACTAAGAACAGAGAAGAGGAGGTATACATTTGCTAATGTATGCGTGTGTTTATACATGTATACACATACAGAAATGCATTCCCATTTGTTTTATACTGTGAGCTGATTTTCAGTTACCATTAGTCATCAAAATAGTGACCAACATCTGCATTTACAGTAGAGCACATACATGAGTCTCCATTTACCAGTTAATTTGTCATTGTGTTGTGCTGTTGCTTACTTTGTACTAGTTTTCATAGGTAAGAATATATGAGTTTATTTCATTTTAGCCATTCAATTTTATACCTTTTCCCCTCTGGATTAGTAGACTATTAATATATATTTAGGACTTATGGTTCTCCGTAGGGCTCTAATACAGTGTGTCCTACATTTTTAATAACAAAATATCAATTTTATCTTATAAAACAACATTTAGTCTATCTTTGATGAGAAGATCTACAGAGTTTTTATTTAAAAAATATCCATGTAAAATGGGCTGGGTTTACAAATATTTTAGGTTTGAATAGGACTAGATTAACTATATCTCAGTACTTTCCAAAATATTCCTAAATCTGCTTCCCAAATCTACATCAGCCCATGTTCCAATAACTGCTGGCGGTCTCTGTCTTAAGCTCAGCTCAAAGAAGTCTAAAAAGTTTCCAGGATTCCTGGTAGTCATTAGGCTAGGCCACTCAAAGGACCCCAACTCCTTTTTTATTAGGGAGAAAGACTCCTAGTTCGTTATCTTTCTTTTTGTTTTCCTTTCTTATATATTTAGAACTGTCATGAATACAGTAGCAACAATTTCTCCCAAGAATCTTCACTTAGATTTACAGGAGAAAAGACCACTCCTACATGGATCATTTAACTCTGATCTTTTGTACTTTATTAAAGCCCTGTGCCCTGTGCGGTCTTTCAGAGATCAGTTCTGATCATTAATATTCTTACACTTCAGACTGCAACAATGGAGAGGCATTTCTTTTCTCTGTCATTTAAGTAAAAGTATTCAATTATAAACTGCATTAGTGTTGGAAGTATTTAATCTGCATTTGGCCATTCTGTATCTTATGAAAACTTATATTACCTGGATTAATTAAAAATTTCCGCCTCACAAAGGCATGTACAACTAAACATCAATCCATAGACAATGAAACATTCCTCTCTAATTGCTTTGCAACTGCTAGTTCTTGCCTTGCCTTTGCTCTTGCCAAAGGGTTCCACAGTTATGAGATCACTCAGGGTGTGGCTCTCAGGTTCTATCTTGTACATGAGTAAGGAACGTTGGTAGACTGCTTCTATTTACTTGTAATGTTACTTAGGTCACAGGTACTTTGCATCTCCTTCCCCAAATCTGCATTAGCCCATGTTCTAATAATTGCTGGTGATCTCTACCTTAAGCTCAACTCAACCAAGTACAAAAGTCTTCCAGGATACATGGTAGTCACTGGGCTAAACTGATCAAAAGACACAGCTGTCTTCCGATTAGGAGAAAGACTCCTAGTTCCTTGTGTTTTTCTTTTTGTTGTATCTGTTTTCCCTTCTTATATGTTGAGAACTATCATTAAAATAGTATCAATAATTTCTCCCAAGGAGAGATATTTGTAGAACATATTTTAATTTTGAAATTGATTTGATTCTTGTCAAGTGAAACTGAAAACCAAAACTGTAAGAGGTGATGAGTATGGATTATTAATGTTCTCAGCATGTGCAGAGATATATACTAAGGGAGAAAAAAAAATTAAAAGTTGTACAGAAAAATAATAATCATTGGTGGGATTAAAATACAGGTTTTTACACTTGCCCTGGAAAAACAATAGCAACAAAGCTTGAGTCCAGCCCAGAACCCAAGGTAGATTCTGTAGCCATTATTATGGTTTTCCTTGGGAAGCTTTCTCATTTCCTATCTTCTGGGAACATGCCATGTCTCCTGGACATGAGGAGGTGGGTACATTATCTACTTAACAACTGAATAGTGTTCATTTTTGGTATTGATAATGTGAAATAGGTAGAAAAATATGATCCCTTCCCTCTGGAGTCACTAAGCACAGGCTATCAAGGGTCATGTCCCCTAATATGTGGACAATTCTGGCCTGCCTGCAATAGGAGAGAATGAGGCCCCTCAACATTCAAGGAGGATTAGAGAAAAGAGGTGGAGAGAGAGCCTGCTGGCATCGAATCCCTGGTCCCAGCCCCTAAGGTCCTGTTTCCTGAAGCTCCTCCTTCAATTTTGTGGTTCGTTCCCAGATCCTTTCCAGTTTTGTGAGCCACCAAGTTTCCCCTTTGCTTAAGCTAGTTTGCACTGGCTTTCTGTCATTTGCAGCAGAAAGAGTCCTGGGTAGTGTGGTGCTTAGAACACAGTGGGTGAACAATGCTTCTAGGAAAAACTGGTGAGAACAGTGGAAGGGGAAAGTGATAATTTTATTTAGTTCACTACCAAGGAGGTTGGAATCATGACACTTTCCTCCAATGGGTATGCGGTTCTGAGAAGAGGGCAACTATGCGGCACTGTGGCTTTAACACCTGATTCCAATTGTCTATTCCCACCAGGGCACAAAGTCTCTCTAAGGCCAAGTTTGAATGTTGCTACCTCTGTCTTCCCAGAGTTTGGCACAACTACGAATATCATAGACTTTCGTAAGAATGGAAAGATTAAAAAAGAAATAAATGAAAAAGGAAATGGGGTTGGGGGAGGAACTTCATTTTATAATGTTTATGTTTTACCTGCAAATGTCCCATTTGGTATTTTTATTTTTTAGTTTTGAATTCATTCCTTCTTAAGATGTACTAAGTTGCATTCTTTCTCATTTGAGGTTTAACTTTTTTCTTTAAATGATATCTAATCTCTTATGAGAGATTATGATCTCTTCTCTATGATCTCTTCTCAATTTAGGAACAGCAAAATATATTTCATTTTTAAAAAATACCTTTTTCTTTCTATAATTAAGAAAATTATTCAAAAAAGCAGGGCTGAATACCAACTCCCTTCTAAAAAAACTCTTAAATTATCTAATGGGAGTGCACAGAATCCATCATTTGAGTTGAGTCTAGTATCTCTAACCAAAGAACTGGGCTTGATTCTAATGGAGGATTGGCTTAGGTTAATCCTGCTGGGCTGAGTTAGCATCAGGCCTGAGAACTCAGAGACATAAATCCATCAAGGCTTTGTTAAGGGGCCAAGGAATTGCCAACTCCTGCTTTGGCACTCTGACTTGGTTTCTTATCATTTGGCTACCAGGATTAAGTCAGGCTCTAAAGAAAGCTACTCTTTTGCAGGAGAGAGAGCTGAACCAAAGAGAGTAGTAGAAATTTCTTTTAAATACATTCAGCAACAGTATTTTAATGATATTCAGTTTGCACTTTTATTGAGGTGTTGCTGTGTGCCAGGCACCTAGCTAAGTGCTAGAGTTGAGAAGAGGAATATAATTCAGTCCTGGCCCCTCAGTCACTCTCAGCATAGGCTGGGAGGGAGAAAGAAAATGGATTAACCGTCTGTGAACAAAACAATCTCTGCATGTTGATCTATTTCTCTGCTCCAGCATCATGTCAAAATCTTCTGTATGGAAGGTCTGTTTGGACATAAGACTGAAAATACAGCCTGTATGCATTTAAAACTTTTTGTTAAAGGCAAGCCTATTGCATGGAACAGTGGAAAAACACAGGTTTTAGCATCAGAACTGAATAAATGTAGGCAAATGTTAAAATAAATAAAATTGTAAAAATATTAATTCTGAAAGAAAAGCATTGTGTTTTGAATCATTGGAAGGTTGCAAATTTACATTAATTAATTAATTCACTGAGGTATACAAGTCAACAATAAACATAGTAGGTGACCTGTTATGGAAGAACAAAGAGATACGTATAATATCTTCTCCATCAATAATTTAAACCCTTTTGCTTCTTCCGTATGCAGTCTAATTCATTCTTCATACTTTGCTGTGTTGAAAGCCCAGCCCTCTAAGAAATGCTGTTGGAAGACTACAGCCTCTTTGGCCTTCTTTCTTCTCTGACTTCTCTTGCTCTGTGATACTCTATGACAAGCCCCTTTCAATGGAACTATTCTCTTTCTTGACATCCCTGTTTCTGCCCACAAGGTAGGAAGCTCTCCCTTCTCAAAAGAATTGGAAAGAAACCCTCTGTCCTCTTCTAGCCACTCTCTCATTCCCACTGGCTGCCTCTCAAGGGAGAGTCAGTGGGAGCCCAAGATCCTTAGTCCAGATTCTCTATCAGGCAATGCTGAGTGGTGGCCTCTGGCTGTCCTGTCTTGGCTGTCTCCAAGAAGAGCTTGCTCACCAGCCTTTGTGGTCTCCTTGGCACTCACCAGAGCAGTGCAGCCGCTCAGCTTGTTTACAGATGGGGAATGTAATTCACAGGAGATAAAGCAGGAAACCCACCTGCTCTTAGGACCAAGAGGCATTCTGCCCTCCTGTTTTACCCTTATGCAAGGGGTATCTGCAAACCTCTCTACCTTCAGTGTATTTCCAAGTTAGTTTAGAACTTTTACAGGAGACAGATCAGATTAATTGGCTCCCTCATACTCTTCAGTCTGTACTAATTACACCTCTGTTTTCTAATTTTAACCAAACCTTTAGTGCTTCATTATATCAGTGTTTTATGCTGAAATGGATGGATGGATGAAGATATAGACTGATGGGTTATTTGATATATGAACAAGTTGATACGTCTTAATCACTAATTATACCGTGTGTCTTTGTCATGTAACCAAGTAGATAATAAATCCTTCAGGGGCCGGGGCTTATGTTTATGCTTATTTTATAAATCTACTCCTAGGATCACATTTCTGTACAGAGTAGCCATTCATTAACACTTGCCTATAATAACTTTATAGAAATCTGTAATTTTTAACAAGGGCATACTCAGATATCATCTCAGTATTCACAATGACCCTATGAAATATAGATTATTATTATTTTTCAATTAAGGAAACAGGTCCAGAGAGGAAAAGGGACCTGCCCAAAGCCACGAGCTAATTAGTCAGTAGGACAGCACGACTCCACTGAGCCTCTGCCTCGAGCCTGTGTCTTATCTGCTCGTCACCCTGCTTTGCCCCCTTATTCTGTTTTACCTTATCAGTATTAAAATGTTACAAAGTTAAAATAACATGGGTTTCTGAAGGAGGTGGTCTCAGGAAAGCAAGAGTAACATAAATACAAGGGCAGGCAACTCTGCCTATGTAGTGACAGCAGCAGCTATGCATTATCGCATTCAATCTGCAGAGCAATCCTAGGTCGACACTGTTATCATGAAGAAATTGAGGCACAGAGAGGTCGAAAGCCAGGTTCACCCAAAGAGTGGTAAAGAACTCAAACCAGGCAGCTTGGTGCCAGAGCTTAGAAAAATACCGTAAAAAGGATTTGCAAGGATAGCAAATCTCCAGTTATATAATAAAGAGACAGCAAGTGGGAAATAGTCCTGCGGCAAATGTGAGATGACAGAAGAGAAAAGAGGGGCTAAAAGAAGAAAAATAAGGGCAGCTAACCTGGATGGGCAAAGGAAGATGCTGACCCAGTCATTCCTGGCTAGGGAATTTAGGCTGGTTTAAGAAGGGATTAAGTGAGCAAAGTTAGACTCGCTCTTAACGTAGTATGCCTGCTGTTTGTTCTTTTTGTGTAAGATAGTGAATTAATAAAAAAATTAAAGTAGAACGTTATAAATCATCACCCCGAGCTATTCAAAGAGCACAGAACTTTCAATTTCATAGATTAGACATGGAAAGGGGAGAGTGTCGACCTTTTTATACAGCGTTTCCAGTTCTGCCTTGATGCTTTGCTCCTGCGTTAACACTGGGGGCCTGGAAGGAAACGGCTTGATGGGGTTCGGCAGGGCTAGGATCCTGCCGTCGTCTCCAAACCACCTTCTCCCCTGTGGATCAAAGAGAGGCAAGGACAACATGTTCTTCTAATTGGACAGAAAGTGTTTTATGTAACAAACAACATTCGTAGGAAAATTCTCTATCAACATACATATTTCATGTAGTTCCCCTACCCCAACTGAACTTTAAAATTCTCTATTTCCATCAGAAATCAAATTTTCACTAACACCCCTCACAACTAATTTAAGAGATAGTCCCTGGCCCCCCAAAAAGTTTTAGAAAAAGCTTAAATGAATCTTTAAGAAAAAATATCTTTTCCATTCATTAAATATTTAAAGAAAAAAAAGACAGGACAAAGACTTGAAATCAAGAACATTCTATATATAGGCAATTTAAAAATTCTGTGAGTCGGGAAAAGTTGCCAGCATCCAGTTTAGCAGGAGAAGCCCAGATCCAGCTAGCAGAAGATGGGCTTTGAGCAGTTGAGAGGTTATGTCATTTGAGGATGGCTAAATATACTGAAAGACAAAGTTAAAAAGAAAAAATGAACCACTTTCTGTAGACTTAAGGTAGGCAACCTCAAGAGGAAATGAGTACAAGTGGATGCAACAACTGTCCCATCAGGAAGAAAACCTGTGTGTCGAGGGTGCCTGGGCTACGCTTGGGAGCAGAGATGAATACTCACAGACTCCTGCGTCAGCAACCTGTTCTCCATGATGTTCTGATTGGTGCGTGCCACCTCCGGCCTCTCCCCAGTATAAAGGCCTTCGTCTTCCAGGAATCTGGGCTGTACGTTTTCAGGAAGCTTTTTATAGGTGGGCACTAGATAGTTCATAAATAACACAAACATCATTGCCAACCTACACATTTCAAACTGCATTTTGGTGAATCAACTACCAGAGATTTCATTTATGTTCTTAGCAACTGCATGTTTATTGAAGGGATATTTTTCCATGTTCTGTATTTTTTGTCTGAAGATATTGCTCAATTATTAAATCAGATTAGGGACTAGACTCAGTTCCAGAAAGGAGGCATCCTTATACACCAGTCCTATTTCATCAGAAGGAAAATGACAGTGTCTTGAGTTGGGCAAGAGAATAAAAATAGCAAGTACCTGTCAGCCTACTGGGTATGAAGAGCATTTCCTTTTCCCTCTGCAGCCGCACATGGACGCTTTCATAATCTGCAGGTCTGACTGCCAGAAACTCATCAGCCGTGTGATCTAAGCCCAGCAGGAAGTCCTCGGCATCTTTACCACGAAGCAGCTCTTCCTCATCCTGCATAACGTTAGAAATAACAAGGAAAAATCATGCTAAGATTCTTAGTTTGCTTAGAAAAATAATCAATGATACTAAACTTATCAAAAACATTCTACAAAGTTATTTTTTTTCTTTCTTTTAATGAAAGCATAGAACTATATGACCTTTCATATTTAATAGGGAGTTTTCATTGATTGTTTTTCACTGTGCTAGGCACCGGGAAGATGTCAAAATCAGAGAGACTGGATCAGAAGAAAAGTGGTAAGTAAAGCAGTCAAATTCCCAACAAATCTGGCCTCCTTTGAAGGTGCTTATTTTTTAACACTTATTTAAGGAACTTGGGCTCATAACTTATGTAGCAGTTTAACCTTCCAGCTGGCACCAACCCAAGGGAAAGGGCACCAAGTGAGTAGGAGCAGAGTCCACATACTCTGCCCAGACTGCCTGGGTTTGAATCCCAACTTCACCTCATACTGCCTAGGGGGCTTGAGGAAACTTATTTTACCTACTGTTTCTCAGTTTCCTCAATTATAGGATGGGAATTTTAATAGAGCTTACCTCTTCACATTTTGTGAGTGTAAAATTAAATGATGCATGTAAAAATTCTAAGCATAGGGGTTATAATCACAAATGTTAGTATGTTAATTTTGTTTGAATATTTTTCAAATTTTTTCCCTTCTCTTTCTCCTTCTTCCTCTTCTTCTTTTTCTTTTTCTATTTCTCCTTCTTTTAAATATTTATCCACTGGTATCCACTTATGAGCAACATCTTTTAAAATCCTGTGCAGACTTCCAGCTAGCTAAAGATGATGGCGGTAGCCTAGCTACCTGCCTCCTAATAATTTCTCCCCTAGAGCCCAAAACAATAAGGGAAAAGCAAATCTACTTGGAAACCATGCTTTCAACATAACTTGAAGACAGAGAAATGCCAAAACATCAAAAACGTAAAAAGAGAAAATCAGCAAATAGCAGTATGCAATCTTCCTTGCTCCTAGCTTCTCACCTCTGCTTTGTGGTGAGCAAAGTCAGATTGAGAAAAAGTACAGAGAAGACAGAAGAGGGAAGCTAGCGGAGGGACCTAGGGATAATCTAAAACTTTGTTCAAAAAGACTACATCTACCTTGAGTATGCAAATACTGAAAAAGTATCTGGGCAGGCAAGAACATGCATGGACTACGGGGAGGGGCTTCTAAGTGTGTGTCATTTAAAGGGCAGTTATAGGAACAGCCTCTGGGAAATGAAAAGGCAAAAGGTAAGTGAGAAGTGGCCTTGGGGAGAAAAGTGTCATGATTTCAGAAGATGCCCACAGATTGAGACTTCTACTTTCAAAAGGTGGAGCCTAATTCCCTTCCCTTTGAGAGAGCACACTACTTCATGACTTGCTTCTAACGAGAGGAATTTGGCAGAAGTGATGGTATGTGACTTTTGAGACTAGGTCCTAATAGGCACTGTGGCCTCTCCCTTGGGTTCTCTCCCAGATCACTTGCTTTGAGGGAAGCCAGCGGTCATGCTGGGAGGACATTCAAGCAACATCATGAGGAGGTCGCCTCGGCAAGGGTAAATGAGCCACCTTGGAAGCCAACCCTCCACTCTCAGCCTGCAGATGAATGCAACGTTGGCCATTGTGTCTGTACCCTCACGAGAAATCCTTACAAGAGAGCCACAGCAAGCTGAACACTGATTTATAAAATAATTATTATGAAATAAGCTGAAATATTCCCAAGCTTCTCTAGACCTAGTTAAGAGAATATATTTCTGGGAAGCATCTTTCAAGGGAGGAAATTGTAAGTTAATAACAGAAATATGCCAATTATGCAAATTGTGGAATGTTCTGGTACGTTTTTCTTTTTTTTTAAATGTGGTAAAATGACTTAAAATTTACGATTTTAACCATTTTTAGGTGTACAGTTCAGTGGCATTAAGTAAATTCACGTTGTTGTGCAACCATCAACACCATCCATCCCCAAAACATCTCATCTTCCCAAACTGAAACTCCGTACCCATTAAACAGTAACTCCCCATCCCCTAGTTCCCCCAGTCCCTGGCAACACTATTCTATTTTCTATCTCTATGAGTTTTACTACTCTAGGTACTTCACATAAGTGAAATCGCATAATATTTTTTCTTTCGTGACTGGCTTATTTTGCTTTCCATAATGTCTTCATTGGTGCTACAGCACATGTCAGAATTTCCTTCCTTTTTAATGTTTTAATGTTGAGTAATATTCGGTTGTATATATATGTATAACACATTTTGTTTATCCATTTATCTGCTGATGAACACTTGGGTTGCTTCTATTTTTTGACTCTTGGGAATAATGCTGCTGTGAACATGGGTGCAGAAATATATGTTCAAGTCCTTGTTTACAGTGTTTTTGGATATATATTTTAATCCTGCGTTTAAATTTTGAAGAACCACCACACCGTTTTTCGCAGCAGCTGTACCATTTTACATGCTCACCAGCAGTGCACAAAAGTCCAATTTCTCCACATCCTCTATATATGTAACATTTATTTTCTGTTTTTTGTTTTTGGATAACAGCCTTTCTAATGGGTGCGAAGTGGTATCTCATTGTGGGTTTGATTTGCATTTCCCTAATGATTAGTGATGTTAAGCATCTTTTCATGTGCTTATCGGCCACCTGCGTATCTTCTTTGGGGAAATGTCTATTCAATACTTTTGCCCATTTTTTTGATGGTGTGTTTTCCTTTCATCTCACACACACCACCCACAATTACAGAATCTGAATCGCAGCCTGGGCATGGTATTGGCCACAAAAAGCTGCTCACTTGTAAGACTGTGGGAAGAGAGAGACCAAGGTTTCGTTTGCCCTGGAGAGGCACACGCTTTGTGTGTGACAAGAACAGTGATTACTGTGTGGAATCCAGCAAGAAAAATCTGCAGGCCACGTTATTCCAATATATTTTTCCACAAAAGAAAGATAGACAGATTTAATCAAAGTCCTCACTACCCAAATTGTGGGGTATATTCAAGAGCTACAGAAAACCACGTGAATCTGGTACTTCTGCTTTCAACTAAGACATGGACGGGTTGTCCCGCGTGGTGGTGGCAGGTTTCTCCCTAGCCACTTTCTTCCTTGGGGGATATTGCCATCATCGTTTTTCCTTGAAGTGCGCCTCCCCTCCCCGTTACCATCACGGTATGAAATACCATTCTGCTGGCTCCTTCCTGTGCGGGTGGCTCTTCCTCGCCTTCCTCCTCCTCTTGGTTAGTTCCATCTCGATGTTTTGGTTTTTCCTCTGCTTCCTCTGGTTCAGGATCAAAGGTGAAAGTAAAGAAATTATAGGCCTCTTCTGCAGAAGGGAAACCAGGTGGAACCTAAGGAGAAGCAAGGAGCAATAGCAATTTTTGATTTTTAAAGTGAAATGAAATTTGCACAGTTAACTGACAGCTGGCTTGACGCTAATAACATTAGGCACATTCTAGGCCTCCTAAGCGTCTTATCTTTGTTACAGGTAGGAGATTACTGGTAATGAACTGTAACAGGTACAAGAGGTGGTTGGAGGCCTCCTTTAATAGTAACTCTAATTAGTTCCTTTTTTAAAAACCAGCAAGTATTTACAGTCTAATAAGCACATAAATATTTACAGAAGTAAATGCTTCAGAAAAAATTACTAAAAGCCAAAAAGTAGACTCATTGTTTTACGGGCCAATGCTGAGATAGTTTTAATTACGTGAAATATAGGATTTGATAACGTTTTCTTTAAAAGAAGACTTTTTAAAAAATTCTTTTTGAGTTAATACTCTTATTTTATTTCCATAATGAAAGCTGGTACAATTTCAGAGCTGAACAAATTGTGCTGACATTTCCTGTCGTTCCGTGTGTCCCAACCTCCCTTCCTCAAATCAGGCAGTATCTAATTTCTCTAGCTAGATTTTAGGATTTTCAAAGTAGGAATTATTTCTCGCAGTTTTTTATTGCATACTCCATGGCAATAGGAGTCAGGTTATGTATGCAGTCATTTCTTATTGGATAATTTTTTTTTTTTTTTGAGACAGAGTCTCACTTTGCTGCCCGGGCTAGAGTAAGTGCCGTGGTGTCAGCCTAGCTCACAGCAACCTCAAACTCCTGGGCTCAAGTGATCCTACTGCCTCAGCCTCCCGAGTAGCTGGGACTACAGGCATGCGCCACCATACCCGGCTAATTTTTTCTATATATTTTTAGTTGGCCAATTCATTTCTTTCTATTTATAGTAGAGA